>WYDI02000317.1:0-31144 GCA_009867235.2 Psittacus erithacus
CCTTGAGAAACAGATTTTGTGGCAACACGGCACCCCAGAGAGAACTGAGTCAGACAATGGGACTCATTTCCAGAACAGCTTCATAGACATTTGGGCCAAAGAGCATGACTGAGTGGGTATATCACATCCCCTACCGTGCACCAGCCTCTGGGAAAATTGAACGGTACAATGGGCTCTTAAAAACTACACTGAGAGCAATGGGTGGTGGGACTGTCAACCATTGGGATACACACTTACCAAAGGCCACCTGGTTGGTGAACACCAGAGGATTTGCCAACAGGGCTGGCCCAGCCCAGTCAGAACTTTTACATACTGTAGAGGGGTATACCTCAAAGGGGTTTGATTTTAGGGGAAAACATCCATGAGCTCAATTGCATGCTGTTGCCTGCTATGTAATACTTTTATAGGCCACCAAGTAGATGCCTTCAGGTCACCAGCAACTGGCCCTGACTTCCCTCCAACCATCATCCAAATAAGGAATGAACTTTGATGAAACCAGACGAGTTCTGTGGTAAAGGAATGATCAGCATCAGCAGGCAATGATCCAGCACTGCACACAGCCTCTCCTGACCTGAAAGACTGTTGCAAGAGATGGAACCCTACATCATGGCCCGGATGAACTCAGCAGCTTTATAGGGATTGGTCCATTCACTAAAAAATAATCTCTCTCTCTCTCTGTGTGGATGTGTGTATATATATATATATTAATATATATATATTAATATATATATAAAAGACAAGAGTGATGGTATATTGAAAATTTGGGATCTGAGCATGAAATGAATGGTATGGAATAAGGGGTGGATACTGTCCTGGGTTCAGCAGTAGCAGTCATTTTTTCTCCTTCTAAGTAGCTGGTGCAGCACTGTGGTTTTGACTTTTGGCCTGGAAACAGCGCTGATAACACCAATGGTTTTAGTTACTGCTCAAATGTTTAGTTTGACCAAGGACTTTGTGAGTCTCATGCTCTGCCAGGGAGAGGGGAAGCCGGGAGGAAACAGAGACAGGACACCTGACCCAAGCTAACCAAAGAGGTATTCTGTACCACAGCACATCATGCCAAGGATGTAAACGGGGAGTTACGCGGAAGGGCTAGATCACAGCTAGGTCGGCAGGTGGTGAGCGGTTGTATTCTCTTCCCTTGTTATTTCCCTTATCATTATTATTATTGGTGGTAGCAGTAGTGGTTTGTGTTATACCTTAGTTACTGGACTGTTCTTATCTGAACCCATGGGAGTTACATTCTTTCAATTCTCCTCCCCATCCCTCCAGGAGCGGGGGTGGGGAGAGGAAGAGGGGAAGGAGTGAGTGAGCGGCTACATGGTTCTGATTTATGGCTTGACTTAAACCATGACAGTGGTGAGTAATGAGAACCAGACTTCCTAGTGAGATTTAAAGCTGCCACTCAGTGCCATTTGCCAGTAAGCAGCAATTGGAATAGCAGCATCACTGACCACTGCATGAGCTATGAAAGTCTGGGGCGGTTGCTTTCTTCATGATACTCAACTCCTGTTCCATCTAGGTCACCCCACACTATGCAGGCAGCTGTCAAATCAAGGGCTTGACCAAGAGGAAGTGATGAGGCAAAGATGAAGGCTGGGTGGCTATTACTTCTCCCTGTCCCCGGCCCAGATAGGGCAGGCTTAATGACATGGATAACCACAGGCTTCATAGCACGCCCTTGGCAAAAGTTCACATACAGTTTATCATAATAGGGATGCATATGACACGCCCTGGTCCTCCATGTTCTCTGAGTCCCAGCAGGCTACCTTTCTTTTGTTAGTGGTCATACAAGAGAAACAAAACTCTCCTCTTTCCCATCCCCCCACCCCATCCACCATGGGTTAAACAAAAGCAGAACTACCCCTAACCCTCTGTAGTTCCCCATATTTTAAAATTTTTCGAGAAGAGATTGGAGAGTCTGTCCTTTGCCCAGAGCCAATCTAAAATAACAATAGTAGCTGTCTGTAGCTGGTGAGATTGGTCCTTCTTACTTTGTCATATGGCTTTGGTAACTGAAAAGTCCCTGAGCTGTCATTCTCTTGAACTGCTACAAGGTTTAGTTTCACAAAAAGATAATTTGACTGCTCTAAGATCATTGTGGGAGTCGACCTAACATGTACAGACTGTGAGTATCCAGAGTATCTGCTCACAGAGCCAATCCTTGGTATTATTTTATTTAGCGATGTTTGCAGTCATAAATCATAATCTTTGCTTATAGTAGACCATTCATCTTGACTGTCGCTTTTTACTAAGATGTTAAATAGCCTGCTGTGCCTTTTTTTTTCAGAATCACTTGAGAGAATGTTTTATACCAGAAGTTGCAATACTAGCTTGACATGTTAGCATTTCTGATGTCAAACTCTCTCAAAAGCATTCAGCAATTGGTTTTGAGAACAAGAATATAAAGAGTGCAAATAAGATGCAAAATGAAGTTTGATGGGATTTTTTTTTTTTTCTGAAAAGAACTATATGCCAGTACTGGAGTTGTGAATTTCTTATATAAAAGTGAAGTTTTAGGGGATTTTTTCCTACTAGATATGGTCCACAAATGTGTATTATTGATTTGGTTCTTGTAAGCGCAGATTGATTTTAGAATTGTGTTTTGAGGACCATAAAGAAAACATTCTAGAAATTCTTGTAACTGCACTATGTGCGATATCTCTCCAAGATAATTTGTTCATTATAGATGAGATTACTTGTCCTTTAGGTATCAGTTGCCAGACTGAGGTCACTGTGTTTACTTTTAGAATGAAAGATATTCTTGTGTGTATGTGCAGGTACGACTAGCAGATTTTTCATCTTTTTTAGATGATACCTTTAATAGGTATTTCTTAAGTTTGTCCTCTAGACGTGAATTGTTTCTATTTTACACATCTATGTTCTCTATAGTGATTTTAAAGGAACTTATCACAATCTTTAAGCACTCTGAGAAACTTTCTTAAGTTCAAGTTTGTGAACTCATTTTATCAGTCTGTCCTAATCCTGCAACACTGTTTTCTAGTTTTAATTTAGAGAAAATCCTGCTTATGTTGTTATGATCTCAGCAGGTCATTGTAATATCATTCTCTGTAATGACACTGCATGTTCTCATCCTACAGTGCATTGCATATACCTTTTCCATAGGGAGCTGGCACTAGATAGACCCTATTTAAGCAGAGAAGAAAGCTTACTTTTATCCTTTTTTTTTCAAAGAGATGCCGACATTTCATATGTGCTTCTCTGTGGGCTTAATTACTCCTTCCATTTGGCCCTGATAAAAGTAGTTGGCCCACCCATAGGATTTAATGATGTCTGTGATTGTTTGTAAGTAAAGACTCCCTTGGTGGCAGCCATTAACACTAGCAGTGTGACGGGCTGTCATCCACCATGTAGGTGTCACTGTGTCTTACAGCAATCCAGAACGGCTGTGTTCTGAATTCACCATACTCCCTTGCTCAGTGGGACCAGATTTCTCAGCAAGTGTCTTGAAATTATCTACCAACCTTAATTTATCCAAATTCTTATCTTCACTTTCATCCCCTCATTAAATTTTAATTCTTATCTGGAAATACTATTCGTAAGTAAATATTAGCAAACTTTATTTTTGGCTGAGATGTTCTGTTATGATGCTGTATTTCATGTCTTTGCTGTGCTCAGTGAAGTCAATAAGATGGGCTACATAATATGTAATAATACCTAAAAAACAGCCTAGAATTTTATTTTGTAATGGCACTACCAAAAATTAAAAAACTTGTAATCCACTAGGTTTAGCCTTCACTTCATGAAGTCTCAGCTGATTTGTTATTTTCCGTGTAGACAGAAAACAAGCCCAGTTCCTTATACACCTTGCCTGCAAGTTGATCACTGGCTCTGACTTTGCTTCTGCTTTCTGGCTGTGGGAAATGGTCAAGAAAGGGGAAAACCTGAAGATAGTAGCGGGTGTCATAGCAGAACAAAAGACAAACCATTTCTCTGGTTACAGAGAAATGAAAGGTTACAGAAAAAGGAAATGAAATGAAATGAAATGAGATCAAATGAAATCAAATCAAATCAAACTGTACTTCAGGCTTCACAAGGTTTTTAGCTAAGGAGTTCTGATGACTAGTAAATAACATGGGAGATGGCTAAACATTCTACAGGTTCAGGGAAGGCACCTACTCTACATTGGGATCACGGTTTTAGTTACATGCTTAAGCACTAAAGTTGCATTTTTTATTATTGTAAGGGAAAAATAAAAGTAATTTTTATAACAAAGGGAGGCACTGATTGCATTAAATGTCAGAATGTTGTAGCCCACCTTCCTTGTAGTGTCATTTATTTCTCAGCTGCCACCTTGATGTGATACATAATACAAGAAAGTCCTACTCCAGATCTCATAATTTGACAAAATATCTGAAATTGCATATATATATTTGTCTCTATCTTAAAAGAAATAAACCAATATTCTTCTGTTTGTGAAGTGCGTATCTGGGGAAAACATGCCCTGTCCAGAAAAATAAAATGAGAACTTCAGAGATAAAACTTTGTTTATGTACAGATTACAGGAAGAATTTTAATTTTCATTGTGCTAGAAGTGGCTGTGGTTTGTTGCACTCAGCAGTGTATATTAACTGAATATGTACATAAAAGTTATAATTGGTGGAAGACATGAGATCTTGCATAAGAAACTTTTGTGTTCACTATAAACTATTTTGGAAAAGTGCCCAGAAATAAAATGAATATCATAGCTTTTTGGTTTTGTTTTTTTTGTTTGTTTTTTTTTTTTTTTTTTGGTTTGTTTTGTTTTAATATATGTGTATATATTTTTTTTAACTAGTTCAAATACATGCCTGGTGTCACAAGTTTTATTTCCTCAAGTACTCCTATTGTAAGCATTACTTTAAATAGAATTCTGTGGTCATTTAGAAAGGCATTTTATTTAGCTACCTTTACTTTAGTGTCTTTGTCATGACTTTTGTGCTTGCTGGCACTACTACAATCTAGCGAAAATCTGAACTTTTTCCCCTCTGACTGAATTCCTGACAATCGGTCTAATCCTACTTAGAATCTAATTGCAATCACAGTCCTTGCTTACAGGGGAAATTTTGCTTCTGGCAACTCAATGTCCTTGCTCTTTTGTAGTTTTTAAATGACTGTGTCTTTTGTGTTGGGTTAGATGTGTGTGGTTTTGATTGGTTGACATATTTACCAGTAATAGCTTTTTTATTGTTCCATGGAACATTTGCAATTGTACTTCTTTCAAAAAGAAACACTCCTTTTATTTTTCTGAAATCTTCATATCGTCTGACAATTTCCACACAGTTGATTCTGAAAGGCAGGAACAATAGCAGTGCATGCTTCATAATTTTTAGCTGAAACAAAATCATTGTGACTGAGAAAAGTAATGAAATTCACTCTTTTCATGGTCATCTGTGAATACTTTCAATTTCCCTGTGAGGATATAATGCTTCCTTTGAATATTAATATCCAGCTGATTTCTGTCATGCAGTTTTGGATTCATGTCCCTGAATTAACTTGTTAAGCTGGTGACAAAAACCCTGTAAAGGTGATAGTACCCTAAGTTAACTTGAGGAAGCAGGAATTTCTTCCCACCTGGCTTTTTTTTCCTGCATTATTCAAAAGTTTGGAGAAAATAATTGATTTCCTTTCTTGGGCATCAGGAACTTTGCCAGTCCCTGACCTTTCTGCACCTCTCTCTCTTCTCACATGTGCAGCACTAATGCTTCTCATAGGATTCTGTGAAGGAAACAGTGCTGCGTCAGTGAATTAACATGACTGTTTACAAGCTCCATAACCATTCTGCATGTTAAATTTAATGAACATTTAGCAAATACCACAGAGACCACTTGATGGATTATTATGCTAAGCAGTAAACAGCATTTGACATGCTTTCAGGCAAAAAAAGTAGACCCTTTTCTTTTCCCATCACAGCTGCAAATTTGCCGTGGCAACCCTAATCACCTCCACAGATTAACGTTGCTTTACCAGAGTTGTCCCCAGAGTCCATCTACTTTTCAGGCAGATTATCTGCCAAGTCAGAGATCCAGTCTTTGCATTGCATTGCTGCTGGTGGTGACAGATATGCGGTACTGCTACCATGCTTAGAGCATTCTGAAGAAGGCAGCAATTCATACCATCAGCCTTTTCACGTTGTCTTTTCTAATTGTTTTCATAATTTATTTATCCTTGGTCCTCTGGGGCTTTACTGTACAGTTTCTACCCACTATATAACCCACTGCTACCACTCACTGTACATTAATGAGTATATAAGAGTATCTCCTGACCCAATACAGCTTTTTTCTCTGTTGTAACAGCTACAGGGCTGGGCTTATCTGTGCTTTACCTCTTATTGATTTTACTATCATTGCATGCTTATGTTTATATTTCAATGTGGTTTTGTTCCTTACTTGTATTTAGAGCTAGGAGCAAATCTTTTATTCAGAGAAAAAAATATCTTCCCTGGCTCAAGTAGGAAGTCTTCGGGAGGCCACCTTTTTCTGAGCAAAGGGTTGTGCTGGAGACAAGTCACTGCAGTTCAGATGGCTTTGTCACTCAGGCCTGCCAACACTGTAACATCTAATTTCGCTCCCTCCACCTGGGTAGCCTTATAGTGCTTAGCTTGGAGAATGATTCTTTTTCATTGCCTACCTCTCTTCTTTTTACTTGGCCACAGAAGACTCTACTAGTGTGGGAAGGTAAAAGGAAAAATCATTGCTCTTTCCTTATCTTCTGCTTAACTTCTTTCTTTCCTGTTCTTCATTCCTTAACTTCTTTATTTTCCTTTACTTATTCAACTTTAGGCAAAATTCCTGCCCCAGAGTACCACAGTCGCATTCTTCTACATCTAATTCCTTAGTAATATGTGCTTTTCTGTATCAAAAAAACCAACCATATTTTCCTGTCAAATTTTCATGATGAGCTAATTCCTATAGAGAAATTATCATGGCTATTGAATTTTTTCTCAGTGGGAATTTTGATATTAGCAGATCCAAAATTTCACACTCAGAGATGGGTTGAGAGAATGGAGTTAATGCTTGAAAAAAACTGAAAGAATCTGACTCCATGTGAAGCTATTGGAAAGCATTGAAAATTGCCAAATCTACACACTTTTATACCCAATGTTTTAGAATAATACTTTAAAATAAAAAAGTTTTCCTGCATGTGCCCATCTTTTTCTCTTACTGTGTGTATCTCAAAGTACTTAAAACTTTATTTTACAGGTAATTTTTTGCTTGTTTTTTTTGATTGTTTTGGTTTTGTTTTGATTCACAGAGACCATCTTGAAAGTCTGTTTTTTGAACTGCTAATAATTCAAACTGTAAATTCTGGCCATCATGTTAAGAAAAGATCCCTTCACATTGTTATCTGACATGTTTTAGCTTTCATATGGTCCCCATTGCCAACAAGAAAGAAGTATTTTTCTTCTCTAGAAATAACAGAAGTACAAACCCGGGAATATAATCTATATAGAGGGATAAATATCTGCATATGCATATAATACCAACTGCCTTATTTCACCAAATCAGGAGCTTTTGTTTTCTCTGGATATGATCTTTAGAATTTAAGTGCATGATCAAAATTGTTTTTCATGCATCTTTTGCCAGACGTCCAACAGTTTTGATGGAATTTTAAAGAACATATTGGTTAAATGATATATAGTTTGATGGCCTGTAGAGTATAGGGTTAGCTTTTAAAACCCTTTAGATGCGACACAATAATATTTTCATGCTGGAGTATTATGAACTTGTCTTGATCTCTATTTAGGCTCATAACACTGTTAGCAGCTAAGCTGTTATACGTCAATATTGATGCACTTGTTTTTGTAGATCTTATCTCATGTGAGAATGATAGTGGTGTAATTCTAGTATGGTTAATTTGGAGTCTTACCACTGTAAAATCAGAATGAGGCTCACTTTTGGATCTCAAGCACTCTTAAGCAGTTATCACATTCTTGCGTGATACTTCCACCTTTTCTCTGGCACAAACTAATGTGTATATTACATGGTTGTCTATTCTTAAATGTTATTAATAGCTGTTTTTCAACTGCTGAAAGCTGCATGCTGAGACATGAATAAAAGCCTGGCACATTATTATTCCTGTAAAGAAATAAGCAGCTGGAAGTCATAAGCTAAATGCTTTTGGAGAAAAAAAACTGCTTACTGGTTTACTGTACATTATTGCAAGAAGCTCTGTGTAGCTTTATCCATTTGAAAATAAACACCACATTCTGAGAAACACTAAGATTCTGTAGATACAAATGATCTCTCTATCTGCAAAATTATTTCCAGCTGCTACTTCATATAATTTTCTAATAAATGTTTCCTGTGGCAGCCAAGGTTAGTGTGTCCTTGGATGTTCAGTGATTTGGGGATAAAAATCTCTTCTTATTACTTTGATCATCAGAATGAAGGCTAACACTGTGTAGAAGTGTAATATTTCCTGTAAGCAAAAGAGTGGAGTAATGTAAGAGATGAAAAATGGCAAAAGCTCTTCTCCTATCTTCCTTTCTGGCTGGCAAAAGTAGCACTCTAGATATGCAGGTGTGAGGTGAGAAAGAAACTTTTGGCTGTGCACCACCCAGAAGTGTGAAATAATCAATTTCCCTTTTCCAGGCAAACAGAGGAAAGCTCAGAGCTACCAAACTCTTTGGTATCTCCTTGTAGACCCATGGAAAAAGGTTGTACTTTTCTACTTGGACTGTCTACTAGAAAAGGCTAATCTACAGATTATTTCTCAAGTAAATTTTTATTCTGGTTTTGTGATTTGATTACTAGAGTCAGAATAAAAATGTGGGAGAAGGAGGCTTTTTTACACTTCTCTTCTGTGGCAGTTCCTCAAGACTGTGATGTTCAACAGAATTAAACGTGCAGCATGAGATAGGCCCCACAGAGAAGGCACGTCTGCAAACCTGAGGAACAACGCAGAAGGTGCACCTACTTCCAGATATTCTTTCAGAGAGTAAATCTACACTCTATTTTGCTAAGAGCTCCATTTCATTACTAGTGACATTTTCACTACTTAGACTATTCCACATTTGCTCACTGGAGTACTAATGGGAATGGAAGCCACGGAGTCCTCTGCTCAATATGGCTTGTGGCCTGAGCTTGGTGGGTCACTTTGAAACAAACAGCAACCATCCTGAGCTGTAGCATGGGGTTTTGAATACAGCAAATACTACCTTTCAAGGTTACTTCACACTGCTAAACCTCTTAGAAGAATCATCTGCTTAAGTGAAACCCCAGAAGGTTATAAAAACCCTATATATATTGGATTTGCACAGTTGGGTCTTATAAGTGGATTCAGAAAATAATTTTAATAAAGGGTTTCTGTGATTTATTTCCATATCTTTCTAAAAAGCCTTCAGCCTCAAAGTTCCCATCAGATGTCTGGTTGATTGAAACAATATCCCTATTTGCCTTAATCTGAATTATAAGTTACTGTTTTTAAAACATACTTCTTCAGTGTCCCTTACCACTCCCATGAGTGACATTTCACTCCTACTGAATGTAACACACGCCACTTATCACTGCGCTCTTAACAGGCCTTTCTATGAGCCATTGCCAGCACCCCATATTAGTGTTGTTTGGCATGTTTAGCATCAGTCTGTCCTGTTCTCACTTGTTGCTCCATAGTCTGGTATATCCAGCGCTGGTAACAATCTATAAGGTTCATACTGAGTTTGCAAGGCCTTGGGACTGAATTTTGCCAGGTCTGTTCTGCCTGAACACTTTTCTGAGCTGCCTGCAGCTTTAGTTTACTTGGTTTCATTGTAAAAGCAGTCTTCTAATTGGCCAGGTGCCTGTGACTAATTTGTTTCACTGTTGCTTGTCTTCGTATGGTACTCCATGGTTTTGTGACTAACAGTGATGCAACACTGAGATGTACAGACCCAGTGTAATGACAGAGCCCCTGAAGAGGAGGCAGAGGATGCCAGCCAGGGAAGCACACACATGAGCTGATAGGCTAGCTACAGACTGCACAGCTGTAAAACTCAACAAATTATCATCTTAAAAAAGTGTAGACCTGGACAAAACTGGTTTGGGGGATAGCAGAGAGAACAAAGTAATGGTAATTGAATCTGACACATGTGAGGAAACATACACGCTAAATTTAGATGCAGCTTGGAGCTGCAGGTCAATATGAAGACAGCAAGGTGTTAAAGCATAACACGTCTTAGCAAAAACATAGAAAGAAACCCAAGTGAATTCCGGGGTGCGGAAGAAATCAGTGTGAACATGACATTCTTCCCGGGTGCTGACAACTCACCGGAACTCCACTGCCAACACTAGAATTAAACTACCAATCTTAGAACATAGAGAGGTAGAAGATAAGTATGCGTATTGTAATTTTAACTGTATTATTGCATTGTATTATTTGATAGAATATCACATCATATACAATATATGATATATGACATATGATATATGTCATATGACATATGATGTCATACGTCATATGTCATATGATGTCATATGTCATATCATATCCTGGTTATGAAACAACTATGCTGAACTTAGACCAGTTTACGGCACTTACATCAGTTTGATCCCACCCAAATTCACAAGAAATCAAAGCTAAGCTGATAATCCATTGCCAAACATCTTCTGCTATGCATCTTTGATAATGATTGCCATCCTACTTATATTATTTTCCTCTCTATCCTAGAAAATCAGTTTTGTTCCAATCTTATTTAGCAGTGGACAAAACTTTTTTTTTTTTTATTTTTATTTTTAAGGGGATTATAATTTTATGCTGTAAAATCAATCTGCACTAAAATGACGACCTCTGAACTCCAGTCCCTGTTGTAACACTGGCAGTGGTGCCCAGAATAGCCTAGAATATTACTGTTAAAAAATTTGCTTTGAGTTTTCTTTTTACATCCTGCTAAAGATGATGGCAAGCAATTTGCAAGTTTTTTCAAAAGCAAAAAATTAAAATCCAAATATATTGTCGAGGAAAAAGAAATAAAAAAATGAAGCTGCAGTAATGGATGAACACTGATTAAATTCTAAAAATAAATTTAAAGAGAATAAAAAGGTTGGCATAATTAAGACAAAAGGGAACAAAAAGTTCCCTCTGTGCTTCAGCCAGCCCACGCAGGTTCCTTTAATGCCTACAGAATCTGTTGACTTTGAGGTTCCCTCCAGCATGTAAAGTCAAAACAGTTTTATAGTAATAAAGTCAATTAGATAGAGTGTTGCTTAGGGAAATCAGGGTTGGTTTCATTGTGGGGCTATAGATTTTTATGATACCCACAGTCAGTAACACTAATAAAAATGCTTCCCATAATTAAGAAGTCCAGTTGGGATGTATCTTGTTAACCCTCATCATTTTTTTTTTCCCAAGGAAACCAAGTAAAAATGGTATAAAATTCCTAATGCAGTAAAAAGGCATGCAGTTTATCATCTTCTCTTTGAACCCTGAACAGATGTGTCATAATGTTTCATTTTAATGCTAAAAACATTCTGTTAGAATCCCCAGCTTCTCTCTTTCTCCCTGCTAAAATGAATAAATTCACTACCAAGTCAGCAGTACCTGCTGATCCTGAAAAGCAGTTCATAAAGAAATGAAATCATGAATGAAATAATTTGTAGAAAAATAGGTAGAAAAATAGATAGAAAAAATATAAATCTTGACAATACCAGTGATCTCATGCTTCTCTCTAAAATAAGGCAAATATCAAGCTAGATGATCCAGGTCATATCTGACCTTGTTAAAAAATGTGTTCTTCAAACTCTAAAAAATATTAATAAAGTCATATTACAATAGTTAAGTATCTAAATGACAACACCCTGTAACTGTAAACAAATCAGTCCTTGATCTTGGATAAATGTTTTTACAGTGGTTTAACAGTATTCACTCCTTACTGTTCCAAGTTGCACAACCTCTTACACTTGTGAAAATCTAACAAAACAAACAGCTGCATGAACTGTCAACAACAAAATATCAGATAAACTTTTTGTTGCTAATAACCTGAGTAAATGCAAAAGGGGGTGAGGGGTAAGCAGGTTAACACCGCAGTTCCAATTTTTGATACCATGCCATAAGTGCTACAGTAATTGTTTTCAAAAGGCATCAGGCATGCTCTGCAGCATAAAAGACTTGCTGATTGTATTGCTACTCAGAACTACTATCACCTATGCTGACTCTTAGCAAGAAAAACCACCAAACCAAACCAACCAAACAAAAAGACCCCCCAAAAAACCCAAACAAACAAACAAAATAAAACATCCAACAACAAAAAATCCAAAACCAGAGTTGGGATCTTATACTTTAATAAAGTTATAATACACTGGTGCACAGAATATAGTGAACTTTATGGCCTTATAAAAAAAGAATTTACTGTTCTTGCTGTTACTAATTATCTAAATGGAGTAATTAGTATGTAATGGGGCAAGATTTAAAGTATGACAGAGTGCTGGCAAGGAACATTGGCTCTGGAGGATTTCTTAGCACTAAGAAATGGATGGCCAAGAAATGCTGAGAGTCAGCTGGAGTGAAATGCATTTTTTTGACTAGCTATTGCAAAAGTCTCTCTCTTCAGTGAAAGATAGCACAAGAATTTCCAGAATGCAGCATAGTAAATAATGTGGGATTAAAGCATACAAAAGTAAAAACTACCTAAACTTATAAACATGAGAAAATTCCCAAACCAAAAAATGGTGAGTTGAAAATTTTCAAAGGAGAGAGGGTCAGACACTTCTGCAGATATTGTGAAAGTTCACCAAGACATTCAATAAGTTAATGGAAAATCTCCATATTCAGTCAAGTTGTTGAGTACAAATTTGTGGATCTGGTGTCTTCATAGTCCAGTGAGTTGTTGTGCAATTTGTATTGCAGTCCTCCAGCATGTGTTGTACATACTATTTCTTAGCCTGCAAGAGCTTCTTACAGATTGCTTTTCTTTCTAAGAGCCATATGGATTGCATCCATGGTATGGTCAGAAGTCTCTCACAAGCACCATCCCATACAGTTTAAAGAGAAACAATTTCTGAAATCAATTTTCTTACTGAAGCTCCGGCTGAAAATGACACATTGCTCTTTACATTACTTTTTTTCCTTTTCATTCCTCTTACTCCATTGAAGTTCTGCCTGACAAACTTCAGACTGCAAGTGTCAAATAAACTTCAACAGTACCTTATGACAGGATCTGTCTTGCATATTTCTGTAGATAACCGTATTACCTTCCCTCTCTGGGTCATTTTGTTCAGTAATCTAGAACTGTACAGGAATAGTCTCTAAAGAAGGATTAAAAGTGTAGGACAGTTATTTTCTGGCTTGGAAACACATAAAACATCTTGGTTTTAAGTGATTACTAAGGAAGTAATTAGTATTCTCACCATTCCGTTAGGACCTTTCAGTCTCAGAACACCATTAGAGTCTTTGCTAGCCAGGAGAAGAAGGGTTAGTTTCCACTGCTTCCAAAAGCAGATCTGTAGTATCAGAAAATTGAAGCATCCATAGAATTCTATGGTATCAACATGCTCACATATTCTTTTTTTTTTCTCATTTCAGATTTTGTATTTCTACACATTGGTGCTTTTTTAGTCTTGATTCTTGGAGTTACTCACAGTCTCCATTTTTATGGTTCTACCTCTGCCTGTAACTCTAGAGTCATAACTTGCATTGCTCTACTCTGCAGACTTTCTCATAGCTCTTTCCCACAATATATGAGTTTCTTTGGCAGTCTGAGCCAAGGGCATATACTCGTGCCACATCAGAGCTGGGCTGTTGATCTTTGGGGCATGAACAGCTGAGTCCTAGGGGGAAGGTGAGAAAGAGTGTTACAGTCATAGAGGATGAGATCAGTCCTACTTAACCTTAAATATCTAAAAATTCGACATGAAAGTCTGAGATAACTGCCCTGGGTTGCCTTTATAGTCAGTGGACAGAAATACCTGCTGTAAGAAGGTGAGTCATGCACAGAAGTATAATCTAAAATAAATCAAATGATTCAGCTCCGTAAGTACCAGCTTCTCTCACTGACTGACAGGAAGTGTTGAGTGACTAGTTTAAATTTAGGTATATCCCTTTTAAATAACTGAACTAAAGTAGTTGTATTCCAGTGTTGCCTTTATGGAGATGGCCTAAAGAGGCCCAGCCAATATATATGCAGATTATTATTCCAATTGCATAACCCAGTGCCTCATCCACAGTGCCTCAATTTAGCAATAGTCATTACTAGCTCTTTTCAGTTTACGTTACGGTTCAAAGACAAAGATAACATTTTGTTTCAAGTTCATTCAACTATTGAAAGACTAATAGAAAGCATAAAGGAAATTGCACTGCATGTATCAGAAGCTGCTTCAGCTGTGCCCATTTTAAAAATCACATCAATGCTACATTTTCATGGAGTAAAAACCTAGGTATGGAAACATTTGAGATCAAGAAATAACCATGGCTCTATTTTTAAATTCCAGGTTAGATTTCTGCTGTTGCAATCAGAAGGAAAATAAAAAGAAATGCATGAATTCAAAGGTATCAAAAAAAATAATATATTTTCTAATCATTTACAGCCCCTTACCAATAGAATGGATACTAGTATTTTAATGGCAATGAAAAAGGAATAATTAAAAACATTTGGCTATTTTTTTTCATACTTTTGCATGATTGTTTGACACTATGCAAATAGAACATCTCACTCTTAATATAAGTGTTAAAAATAACAAAGATTAAAAAAAAAAAATGTAAAAAGTACTCCTAATCCATTAGTCTTGTTCCTTTGTGTTCTGGATCCCAGTTTTTATGTCAAGGTTATTCTTGGAAATCCTTTCTTCTTTTCTTTTAGTTCCAGTGTTCCATGGAAACATACCAGCCAAGCTAGCTTTTCGTTCCTCCACACTTAAAAACTCATAGTAGTTTGTCTATTTCAAGTTTGCGGAAACATAAGAAGCACACTGACTCATCTTTTTAGTATCAGATTTCCATGTACTAATATTTCTTTATGAAACCCCTATGGAATTACTTTGAAAGTACTTCAGCACATGAACATTTTGGAAATGTAAATTTAATGTGGGAGGATACATGAACCTGGCAAAAAAATAATTATCAAGGTTTACATTTGCAATATATTTGGATGTAAGGAAGAAGTTCTTTACTGTAAGGGTGGTGAGGCACTGGAATGGGTTGCCCAGGGAAGCTGTGAATGCTCCATCCCTGGCGGTGTTCAAGGCCAGGCTGAACAGAGCCTTGGGCTACATGGGCTAGTGTGAGGTGTCCCTGCCTATGGCAGGGGGTTGGAACTAGATGTTCTTAAGGTCCTTTCCATCCCTAACTATTCTATGATTCTATATAGTTTTACTACTGTACTTTGAATATTGTTTGATCCTTTGCAGTTTTTCTTTCCTGGGAAGTGTAGATAAGAACTCCACAGCCACTGCTGTAATTACCCTGTAACAAATACTCACGCAGCAACATGCTACTGTAGGTCCTGTGTTTCTGCATGACTTCAGCATGTGATGTGATAAAATTTTCCTAGCACATATAAGTGGTACACGTTATTGAGAGAGGTTTTTCTCTTTATTACTGTTCCCATTTTTGACTTAATACTACATACTGATGTTGACTTCTGTAGTTTGGTTATTTGTTCTATACATACAAATAAAACATTTTTCTTAATTCACAGAAATGGAACAAGAATGATGTGCTAATAGTGATGTAGTAAATTTGCACACTACATTTGTACCACATTTGTATTGCTTCATAATTGAAGGTATATGTACATACAATATAAAGAGGAAAAAAAAAAGTGTAAGCCATTATGATATGTTTAGTTTTACATTCAAATTATATATTTCTGTATGGTTTTCTTACTGTAATTCTGTAAGCTTCTTAAATACTAAATAATTTGATAGTTACACATACCTCTTTGAGGATGTGTAGGAAAATAACCGAGATTGGGGAAAATGAAGAAATATGGCTTTGCAAATTTAAGCTCAGTGGCTATAATATTAGAGCAGCTTTGACAGTTGCTGCTCCCGAGGTGAGACACAGTTGCTGCTCCCAGGGAAACAGACAAGGTCTGTAAGAATGCAGTGCAACATCCTTGAAATGGGGAGTAGAGTGGTATGGGGGTACCATGGCTCATGCCTGTTATCAGGAATAAAGATAACCACATAGTTGCCATCAAGAAAAGTCTATCACAACTGCTGTCCCAGCAATGATGGTGGAATAGTGTCCGGTAGCTAAACTTTGCTCATTATAGTAACGGACCAGGAGAAGAGTTAAGTGTTTTCTTCAAACTATGCATTGTCTTAACTTAGAATAGGGAACAGGTATGTTCTGCTCTTGCTAGTTAAACTATAACACAGAATAGAATAGGTAACTGAAACACATTATTTAAAATCGGGGACCCTTTTTCCTCAAGAGGATGAATGACTGACAGGAACTTGTTTCAACTACTTAAAGACTCGAGATTGCCAGCTGGGGAAACCGCGCCAAGCATGAAAAATGAATAGCGAGGAAGACCTCTTACTTCATCCAGGATACCCCGGCCCAAGACCACCAGATGGCAGTGCGCAGGGGCAAAGGGGAGGGGAATGGTATTGATGAGTTCTTGGAACTAATTGTAATAACTCCTCCTATGCTTGTGAAATCTGATGATTATTTATGACTAGAGTAACTCAAGCTCCACCTAAAAGTAAAGAAATAGTATAAATTGGAGAAAGAGAAGGGAGATGTTTGGGAAGAAGCCCTCCATCCGTCTGGGATAAGTTGACGGGCTGGACCTCTCTTCTCCCCTTCATAGGGATGCCTATTGGGTAAGAGCTCTGTGTTATGCGCATTTACTTATTAACATCTTGCTAGCTATTTAGTACTATCACCAATCAGTTTTGATTGTATATTATTGCAAATCAAATCTGTTTTCGCAGTCACTCACTACTACCGGCTATCTTGAATCTGTATCCTGTCATGAGTATATGTAATAAATTTCTTATATATATAAATATATGTTTCCGGAAACTTTATAGTTAATATGAGGGATTTGGCCTAATGTGCTGCTCGTAGGGCCCTTGAATATGTTGGGTGAACACCCTCCAACTTGGCAGGCTGCCCAGGGAGGGCAGGCAGGTTGGATACAAGGGTCTCATCCTTCTTGGGAAACAGGTAGGCTACCTGGTGTCATAATGTAACAGGATGAAAACTCAGGTCCGTTTCTTTTCTTTCTCCTTCAGAAAAGCTAATCTGGTTAGCTATAGGAGCCCATGTTATGTTTAAATATATTTTCATAAGTTAAAATGTATCAGATTTTCCTAGTGTATTATGTTGATATTTCAGCTGCAATTAAATTTCAAGTATTTAAGTTCTCTGTATGTGTATTTAGATTTGCAATATTTATTCAAATACTTTTCTTCCAAATTTCTATTCAGTAACGGTTAGACATCTCTTGCCATAAGCATATAAGCATATATGTTTTTTTCCTTTCTAAGCTTCTCATTCACATAGCATAATATAATTTCTTTAATTCCACATGGCACAAAAAGCTTTCAAGTTGCAAAGAAAATCTGGAAAGGTGAAGCATGTACATACAGAATGAACAGCCCAATAAGCCCTTAAGTGAACCCAAGGTTTTATGCTGTCCTTCTGATCTGCTGTGCATTCACCATTGTAAAGCTTACAGAAGAATTTCACTGTGCATACCCAGAATAGTGAATGTACATCAAAAGTTCATTCTAGTTCCAAATATATTGCCAGTGGAACTGGACTCATAATTAAGCCTAGAGAATTCGGTTAGAATCTTTAAAAATATACTTGTGCTTTTAAGTACATCTCTACTGTACTTTCAAAACGCATGACTGACATTTATAAATCAAAATGAATTTGCTCAGGGGGTGGTGGAGAGACCAGGAAGCACAGCATGTATATTAGAGCTGTTTTGATACTGAATCTCAGTTTTTAACCTGTTAATTGAATAATTCTTCAGCCTAAATGGGACCTGCTGTAGTTCCCTTGTTTTGCATTCTCTCAAGAATTCAAATTGATACAAAGCATTAAACCCCTGGAGCTTGAAAATAAAATGTTCAAAAAGCTTGTTGCGAGTTTGAGATGCTGGAAAATGTTATTGCAGTTCTCAGTGAAGTAGTAGTTTCCAATACTGCTATAACTATCTATAAAGAGAAATCTTTGCCCTTAGATACTAGGAACTACAGTAGCTCTGTAAAAAGAAAAAAAAAAAAAATAGTTCACCACGATATGTGAGAATCTGGTCTTTCCTTTCCTAGTAGAGAAAAATACTTTCCTCTCCAGTACTACCACGAATAAATGCAGAGGCCAGGTACTTGCAGAGCTCCAAAAAAGTCATTATACCACTGAGTTAATTATATGGGAGCTCAGTTGCTTTGTTAGAATATTCAGCATTTGTAATCCATTCAATGTTAGAGAACTTTAAGCCATGCTGACTTCCACAACTTTTGGAAAATTATTAATATATTTTGGATATAGAATTTTTGCTTTGAAAATAAGTGAGGAGATAATTAAGCATAGAACTTATGTGGTAACAAGTACAAACACAATGTTAACACCTACCTAGAAGTAATCTCTACTCCAGTATAAATTCAGAGAAGGATTCCTCATTAAATTAGCCTCAGACTTTTAAGGGACGATCTTACTTGTCATTTCATTACTGTACTTTATGCTGTTATACTTGTTTATAGACAAAATGTATACAACATAGACATACAGATGTATATATCACACTTGCGCATCTTGGTCTCTGAGGTCCACTTGGTATGTAAATACTAAGACCAACTTGACTCAGTAACAGAGAAACTTATTTTAGGTTTAAGAATTGCTTTCTGTGATGCAAGTTCCATATCAGAGGGAGGATACATTTTTTTAATTATTTTATTATCTGTAGTATAATATATACTGCACTTTCTATTTATATTACTCTTTGAGTAATTATCTCAATGGAATGAGAAGAGTGTAGGCGCATCAAGAAAATGATTGTTCTTTCTGTAAAGTGATAAGTATTTGAAATGCTATAAGTTCATTCACTGATGAACCTGGTTCAATTAATATTGCCCCCTCCAATAAAATAAGAGGCAGAAGTTATGTGTGCACTAAATATTAGAAATTTGATTCAGGGGCTCTGGATCTTACTTGCAGTTGCTCAGACTCAGCTCATTAGATTCTGTCCAGGTAGCTATTGTTGAATATTAAATTTGAAGTCTTTAAGCACTTTTACGATTATAAGGTTGTTCAGAATGGGACATGAGAGAGATTTTAAGCAAGCTTTATATCAGAGAGATTATATGGTGAAATAGATCTGAACAATTTGTTTTAAGTGCTTTCTATAAATCAACACGTATTCCACTGGGAGAAAATATTATGTAAACAGAACAGTGGCTCCTGACTCCTGGTCTCTGAGGACATTAACCAAGCTTCTCTGGAACTTCTTTTTACCATGCAAATTCTCTGTGAAAGGTCTGGTTAGAAAATGTTCTTCACACACAGAATTTTCTCATCTAGTTTAATTGTAATTCCTATCAGATCATTACAGAGCCTATGAAATCTATTTTCAGAGAAAAAAAGAGCTTTTGGGGGATACTGTAGACTTGTTTTCAAAGTGTCATGGTTTTGAAAAGCTTTCTTGTCACCCAAAATGTATTCCAAACTAAAATATTTAGCTGAAAGCTACCAAAATACTCAAGTTCGAAGGTAGTCTTTTACTGTCATGAGCCTGTGTTGCTATTGCAATGCACACAAAAGTCCTGGTGATCCACTGAGAGTTGCCTTCAGATGCACTAAAACCAACAAAAACTGGTCTTCTCCATATCATGATGCTAAGTACTCCAGAAATTATCAGTATTTGTCAGGTTGTCTTTACAAACCCCAGTCCCTCTTAATAAGCTTCTGTTCACAATTTTGGCCATTAAAACAGAGTCTATCTCTGCTTAACTAGTCTCTTATAACGCCATCTAGTTAATTGCCATTCAGACTTTCAGCTGCAGCTGTAGATTCCGTCATCCTGAAACTGTTTCTGGCGCCAGTGATTTAAGTCAATCCACCTAAACTCACTTTTCTCAGTTTCTTCTACGATGACTGTGGAGGGGCAGGTAAATAAAACAGTCACCTAGCTCAGTTTAGGAGTTTACAATGAAAAGTGGGAAATTCAGACTTGCTAGGCTGCGCAAGCAATTAACCGAAAAAACCTCAACAAACTCTTCCCCCCCAAAAAAATACCAAAACAAAAAAAAATATAGCCAAACAAAATCAAAACCAAAGCAAAACCAGCTGTAGAAATATTTATCAGCATGTAAATTGTACAGATTGTTTATAAAAACCCGATGCCTCCATGCTTCACAACAAGACTTTCCTGAATATTTTACTTTCTTAAGTCTATTCCTTTGCCTCCTACCATAGAATAATGTCACAACCAAAAAAACCAACCAAACAACCAAAAGTAAAAAAGGGTGTTCCTTGAGCTAATCAATCAACAAAAGATACTTCACAAATACTTTTTTATTTACAAAATTTCTGTAGCAAAACAGTTTAACACTTGAAAAATTTTTTAGCACTATCTTAGAAGTAAGATATTTAAGTATTAAAAAAGTGCTTGTTCACTCCAGCTAATAGCATAAATTTACTAGATTTGTGTGAGTCCTGTTTGAACTTCTACCTAAGTGATTTTTGCTGCCATAAATTCAGTGTTTGCAGATTCTCTATCTAAAATGTAATATCTATCAACCTTACTTCATTTGTGCACAAAAATATTGATTGCAAACACTGGACAACAAATTATGGTGCTAGTCTTCTTTCCCTGCAGCCCTGCGTACGTGGATTATCTTCTGTGTTTGATTTTCATGTCTTTCTTCCACAGTTAAATTTACTCAAAATTGCCTTCAGAATATGCCATACTTTTTTCACATAGGTTCATTCTTTGATTTATACCAGTGCATTTCAAAGATTTGGGGTGTAGTAGTGCTAGATAAATTTTTAATTGCACACCTTCTAATGTAAATATCTATCTAAGCAATAGCTCTATTCATAAATTTTAAAAGAACATCAAAATTGAAATTAATTATGTATGTTACCATAGTGGTTATGTATTTCTTAATAACTCAGACAATAAAGCTGTTTGCCACCATAAATCGATTATAAATTATTATATATAAGTATGGTAGAATATTTACCTTTTTTGTTGAGAAAGTAAGAAATGTAAGGTCAGTTTCATATAAAAAATAGGAAGTGAACAAAAACTGCGAAACAGAGAAGGAAAAGTTATTTTCTATAGATATTTTTTTAACTGAATTGAGGGGCTTTTAATCCTTGACATAAGTTTAGAAGAACAGCCATTTTCATACACAATTTGGAAAACTCTGGAAAATATGAAAGTGCTGAGCATAAATGTATCATGGTACAGCATAATGATATCTTGGAAGCTTTGAAATTGTTATAATTGATTACTGACTGTATTCTACTTAGAGATGAAACATCTATATATGTTTGCTAATGAGCTGACAATAAACTCATAAAGGCAAAAATTAAATATCCTTTATTTAAAAACAAATATTTAGTAATTCAAATATATTATTTTCTATACTGAAGAAGTAGACTTGCAATTGTATTTGATTTATAAGCACTACAATTTTCTAAATTATTTGAAAACAATTGCAGGAATATGTGAAGCAGGTAAAGAAGATTCATGGAGATAAACTTTAATCTATAATTAAACACAAATTATTTATACAGTATTGTTTAAAATGTATATATAATTTTATTCTTCTGGTTCAAGTATAATGAAAATAAAGTGATTCAATTAAATGGTATAAAATTATTAGGTTTATGCTATAAGTATATCCACCTTTTAGAGAGTATGTCCAATGCTTTCCAGTATAAAAATCTGTTGATAAACATTTTCAAGCTATGTGTTTACCTGGGCACCGGTCCTTCTGGTACATTTCCATAAGATATTTTAACTATCTCAAAGACTGAAACTCAGATAATTTTTTGCGATTTACTTATTAACATAAACTGAATGCCATTGTATTTTCACATTTGGAAGAAAGTTACCTGATATCTGTGTCTACTCGACCCATTCATGCTTCCCACTTAAAAAGAAAAAAAAAAAAAAGAAAAATATGACAATTTGAAAACTGGAGGGAGGAGGAATAAGCCAACCCACCAACTAACCAACCAACCAAAACCCCCAGTTTTATTGGATAAATGGGTATTCTACACGGCTGAGAACTGACCTATGTATTTTATTTTGTAGAACATCGAAACCTGAAAATTTTCATTTGGCAACTCACTTAACATTTAAAACAAAGTATGGGTCATGAAACCGGTCTCTTCTTTGCTTTCCATCAGGTTTTTAGTAATCAAGATTTATTTCTAATTTTAGATTTTCATGCTCAAATTCTCATAGCAGAGATGACACACTGAATGAGTGATGGGTGCTTTGATGACACTGGTGAATGACCCCAGAACAGGTGCTTTGCATTGATGATAGATAATTTCTCTCTTTCCCTTGCCCCTCAAAACAAAACAAAACAAAAAAAAACAAATGAAGAGCAAATTGTGGAAACTTACTCATGCTTTTGCACGGTCAATTAAGTGAGCCACACAGGTAGGTATCTGATTGTCCCATTTTAGTGTTTCTTGAATGGACGTGTAAAAACTCAATGTCACTAGTGAACACAGCCAATAAAATTTAAAATAGTCTTCTTTTAAAATAGTTGTGTTGACTCTTGCGAAGCCAGTGAAATGAAGGAATCATAGAATTATAGAATCATAGAATAGTTAGTGTTGGAAAGGACCTTAAGATCATCTAGTTCCAACCCCCTCTGCCACAGGCAGGGGCACCTCACACTAAACCATGTCACCCAAGGCTCAGTCCATCCTGGCCTTGAACACTGCCACGGATGGAGCATTCACAACTTCTTATTGCTCATGTGAATTTTACTACAGTGAACATGAATTACAGAATTATAGAATGCCCAGGGTTGGAAAGGACCTTAAGGTCATTTAGTTTTAACCCCCCTGCCATGGGCAGGGACACTTCCCACTAGACCAGGTTTCTCAAAGCCCTATCCAACCTGGACTTGAACACTGCCAGGGATGGAGCATTCACAGCTTCCTTGGGCAACCCATTCCAGTGCCTCACCACCCTCACAATAAAGAACTTCTTCCTTACACCTAACGTAAATCTCCCCTATTCAAGTTTGAAGCCATTATCTCTTGTCTGAAAACTGAGGAAATTGTAAAGATCAAGTCACACTAAACACTAGAAGTTCAGAACCACACTAAGTATTTCAAAAAGCCCAGTGGAAAGGGGAGCTGACAGTGTACAAACCTCTACTGTCTACATGTAGCCATATAGATGTTATGCAGCCATACAATCTGAACCCGCATTTGTATTTTTTTATTAATTCACAATTGGCAACATTTCATAGAATCACAGATTAACAGGTTGGAAGTAACCTCAAGAATCATTTCGTCTAACCTTTCTTGACAAAGCATGACCTAGAATAGATGACCCAGCACCCTGCCCACCACTTCTCTGGGGAGATTATATCAGTGGTTGATGCTCATAAAAATTAGGTCCAACTAGAATCTCCCTGGGTTTAATTTATATCCATAACACCTAATCTCTTTCGTGCAACTTGTTGTAAATTGGGGGTCTAAGTCTACTTTATAGCCACACTTTAAATACTGGAGCATGGTGATAAGGTCACGCCTGAACTTCTTTTCTCTGGGTTGAACAAACCCATCTCTCTAAGCCTTTCCTCACATGGGTGGCTTCCCAGTTCCTTTCATCATCTTTATGGCTGTTCTCCGGACCCTCTCCAGCCTGTCCACATATTTTTTGTACAGTGGGGACCAAAACTGAACACAGTATTCCAGGTGTAGCCTGGCAAGCAGTGAGTAGAGTGAGATAATGACTTCTTTGTCCATGCTGGTGATGCTTTTGATGTAACCCAGCATCCTGTTGGCCTTCTTTGCTGCACTCATATTGAACTTGCTGTCCACCTAGATTCTCAGGTCCCTTTCCACAGAGCTGCTTCTCAGACAGTTATATCCCAGCCTGTGCTGCATTCCTGGGTTGTATTTTCCCAAGTGCAAGGTCTTACATTGGTATTGGTTGAATTTCATGAGGTTCTGCTTATCCCACTCTTTCAGCCTATCTAGGTCTTCCTCCAGGGTGGCTCTCGCTTCTGAAGTGTCTACTTCCCCACTTTGATATCATTGGCAAACTTAGTCAGGATAGACTTGATCCCATCTTCCAGAGCATTTTTAAAGATATTAAACACCTTTGGGACCAATGTCAATCCCTGGGAGACCCCACTTGTGACAGGTCAGCAGGTGGAAAAGTAGCTATTTACCACCACCCACTGATGTTAACACATCAGTTTCTCTAAGAGGAGATTGTGGGAAACTATTGAAAGCCTCTTCAAACAGATTTTAGAACTCCATGGTGAAGTAACATTAATCCAGTCCAGTTACACAGTTAAATAACATGAAAGTTAAGGAAGACGAAGCTGAAATATTTTTCTTGTGCTGTTGATGAATAATTTAAGTCTCATTGAACTAGAGCATCATAAAATCATTAACGATCTTAACAAATTAATGACCAATTAGCTGTTAACAATAGCCTTCTAACAGAAAGCTACCAGGAAAACAGTTTGACAGCAGTTGTAATTAATTTTCTCTATACCTCAGCATTTAGAGATGAAGTCCACAGTACGTATTTGGAAAACAGCAACAGGAAGATTTGGGGGAACAATTCTTAACAGAGCAGTACAGGCAGTTGTTGTATATTTTCTTAGGGCAATTGTTCTGGCAAATGTTGGCAAGAATTTTTGTAACTAGTCAGTGACTCTAATGACCTAAGAAAGCTGTACTGACAAATCAAAGAGGAAGTCTCACCTTTAGGCTTTTGATAACATTTGAGTTAAAAAATTGCTGACTTTATAACAGCAAAGACCCTTTTCAATTCTCAAGAAAATACATTAAAAGCAATACACAGAGCTATATTGAAGCATAATGGACCAATTCTCAAATGCCAGTAATAAAATTGGTAAATAAAAAGATGCTAAGTGTGCCTTCAAAATCACAAAATTATAGAATCATAGAATGGTGTCGTGGTTTAAGCCCAGCCATAACTCAGAACCACGCAGCTGCTCTATCACTCCCCTCCTTCCTCCTCACCGCTCCCAGAGATAAGAACAGTCCAGTAACTAAAGTATAACACAAACCACTGCTGCTACCACCAATAATAATAATGATAAAGGAAATAAGAAGGGAAGAGAATACAACCGCTCACCACCCACCAACTGATACCCAGCCAGACCGAGCAGTGATCTAGCCCTTCCGGGTTACTGCCCCCAGTTTATATAGGGGGCATGATGTGCTGTGGTAAGGAATACCTCTTTGGTTAGTTTGGGTCAGGTGTCCTGTCTCTGCTTCCTCCTGGCTTCCCCTCCTCCCTGGCAGAGCATGAGACTCACAAAGTCCTTGGTCAGAGTAAACAATACTGGGCAGCAGGTAAAAATATCAGTCTTATCAGCTCCGTTCCCAGGCTGAAAGTCAAAACCACAGCACTGCAGCAGCTAGTAAGAAGGAGAAAAGATTACTGCCACACCTGAACTCAGGACAAATGGTTAGGTTTGGAAAGGACCTTAAGATCATCTAGTTCCAACCCTTCTGCCATCTGAATGTTTAGAGTACAGACACCAGTGTGCTTATATTTATTTTTTTAAATGTCATCACTAAACTGAAGAAAGGAAAATATCAAATGAGATATGGATGTAGTAAAGAAACTCTTACAAGGGAAATAATGGACATACGGGTGATTGCTTAAGATGTAGATAATTTTGTGTGTTTATTTAACAGAGAAGAGGTAGTTAGCAGGAGTTATCTACCATGAGAGCACATGCAAGAGATTAATTTCTGGAAAACTCAAAAGGAAACTTTTTAGTGAGAGAGTGGAAATAATGAAAAGAAAGTGTTATACTCTTGCCTTTTTTCCTGCAGGTCATTTTTGAGTGATTAAAGATGAGTGTTGATTACTGAACCAGCAAGATGCTCAGTCATCTGTAGAATAGCAGAAACAATAAATCAACTATGACAGTTACAACAGCTATTTCAGTATAATTTTAACTGCTCTCATAATATTTGCATGCAGCATATCTGCCAAATTATTGAGTGATCAGACATGGGCTCAAGTTTCAAGAATAATTTTAGAAAGCTAAATGTAAAAAACAAATTACATACATGTATATACACACTCAGTTATTCTCAGTGCTCAGTGTATTGAAAATTGACATAGATGTGACATTTGAGCAGAAAAGACTTTCAAATTACCAATTAAACTAACTTCATAGTTGTCATATATATATATCTTATGCTTCTGCCCTGTGGGAGCTTATCTATTATTTTATGTAAGTACATATATGCACAGAAACACTTCATTGGTAAATATATAGCAATTTATCCTGTACTATGCAAAACATTTATTTTATCTGTAACTTGAAGTTATACCCATAATTTTATATCAGGTAGGAAGACCAAGAATGTCTCTGAATTCTTTTCTTGTACAGATTAAAGCCTGGAAAATTTTTATTACAACTCAGTAATAAGTTATGTAGTAAAAATTATATTCTTTTAGAAAGACCTGTTAAAAAACTGTATTGCTGCTGTTATTCCTAGCAAGGGTTCTTTTGATGAATATTGAGTTTCTATACTGGATAAATTATCCTAATCATTTCTATTCAATATTTTAGGCAAAGTATTGGAAGTTAACTTCGGCTAAACTTTCAAGAACAATTATAAAAATCTGAAAATGAAAAAGCTTTCACAGATTACCTAGCAATGATTTGACAAGCCACTAGCTGACTTGTAGCTAAAAATATTTAGCTTCTCGTAAGGTGACAATGCATGTTGAGACTAAGGATCTACAAGATGACTGTCCTTAGACCTGGCAAGATCTGATTCAGAGCATGGCAGATAGACGCATGACATTCCTCTTGTCTTCCTGTAACAACTGAAGAACTTGTAGCAAACCCTAAGGTCTGTTCTCCCAGACCTGCTCTGTTCATATCCACTAATTACACCTCTATTTGGGCTTTCATTTCTCCTACAGCTCATTTGTGTAAGCACTTTCACTGCTATTCTGCAACTTAAAATGGAGTATGCAAATGCCTTAGGTAGTCAGATGCCTGCATTGTCATTGCTTTGCCTGTGAAATGCACAGTTCTAGAAAGAAAGACATAAAACCAGCCATAATGCAAAAACTTAATTACAAGCATTTGCTGGGATAATGCAGCCAAAATACAGTAAGTGAGCATCTGAAATATTCCATAAAATTAAAACTAGTAATTTTCCTTATAGTTCAACTATCAGTTTAATCCTTGAATTTCATTAAACATTGACTTAAGTGTGCATAACATCATCCAGTAGGATTTTACCCTTATATGCAGTATAATTTCAAGCTTTGAAAACTTAAAAGGATGATTTCTGTCTACAGTAATCAAAGTAGTTGTAGGATATCATGGCAATGAGGCATTTAGCATAGATTTTTTTTAAAAACCCTAGATTTAGCATAACTATCTTGAAAACGGACTTTGTAGAGTGAATTATGAGCATTTCTTAAACAATTTTAATATAAAAGAAAATACAAAGGAATAATTCTATTACAGCAATATACAATCGAGGCAGAAGGAAGGACTGCAAAATGCCATGATATTTCTTGACTTTCAAATGCTGGGATTTTTTCACTAGCAATGACAACATCCTTTGAAATGTTTACAATCTCTGGATAAACAGTTCCTCTCAGCTGGGCAGCAAATACAGCATGGATACTCTCTTTTCACTGAAATTAGGCTATATTTTCAGACATTTTTTGTAGGATCCACATTGCGCTTGCCGGGTGAATTAAACTATGTTTCTATAAAGTTGTTGGGTTTTCTTGTTTTATATAAGCAGCTTCATCTGCAGAATACCCTCCAAAGCTTCTCAGATTTCATTGTTAAATATTTTGAAAAATTCTATCAATATTCAGCTTACACTGCAGATATAAATCCTGCAGTGCAGATGTTTTAATTGATTATATTCACTTTCCTCTAATGGAAGCTGAAATTTTTTAATAAAGTTCCTTTTCTTCATTTTTTTTTTCTCCTGTTATTTTTCTGAATCTAGATTCAGCTGGGTATTGTGTTCTATTTGTGTACAGATTTGTATTATCCACTCTGTATGGATTTTGTTTGATTGTTTTTTTTTTTGCAAGTGTCTGAAACTATAATCCTTATACAGATATATGTAAATGTGACAAATTATGGTGGTTCACCAGACCTAGGAAGCATTGTTTGTTCCTTCTGTGTCATTCCCTTCAGTTCAACAGAAGAAGACGTCAGTCCAACAAAAGAAGACTTCAGTCGAACAGACAAACTCATCGCAACACACAACATACTTTCTTTATCCAGCGTACTTAAGCAGAGAAATTTAAATTTGAGGGGGCCTCGCAGTAATCAGCTTGGAACACAGTGAAAAGTTTGTGATTGCTCATCTTGCACCCTTTTGTTTTGTTAGTGCTCAAAATAATTTCTTACGATTAGTATTCGATATATATCTTAGGCAGTGAAGTAACATATAATGATGTTCAGTTTCTGGTGCTATTATCTAGTGAGGGAAGAAAAATAAGCTTCTCATGCTTGCTAGTGGGAGTAGAGACCAAGGGTGCGACAGCGTACTACCTTCACAGCATGCACACTAAGGTTAGACTGGCGCAGTTATCCAAGAGGACTGTGGGCAATAACCAGATAGTCACCCAAATTGTTTTCTGCCTTGTAGGATGTTTTTGCAGGCAGCACAAAATGATGTTTTAGTCCTCAGTCTGGGTTCATTCATTTTAGTTTTTGCACTGATTTTGCTCCATTTGTTCTCTTTTCTAAGCATTGAGGAAAAAATTTGTTGGAATACTTCACAAAGTTCATTAACTGAATACCATAGGTTAGGTTTTTTACTACATCTATTGCCATTGTTACTATCATTTTTCAGTGTTCCATAACTATTAATTGCTGTAGTGGAAATTTTTTCGCATAAGTTTTCAGCCAGAAGGAGAATTAAATTTCCAATTGCTTGCTAATTAAAGGAAATTCTTTCCAAAATAACTCAGCTGCAGGGCTCAGCCATTCAGAAACTTCTCCATGAAAATCTCAGTGTCAATTTACATGCACATCCTTAAAAAAACATTTGCTGGATTTTATGTTTCTAATAATATCCAGAAATACAAGAATATAAGAAATACAGGATTTTCCTAAATTCAAAGGTAGCTCCATTTTTCATTTTAGAATTTTGGAATTTCAAAATTTATATATGAGCTGAAAGTTAAAAATTCTGTTAAGCAAAATAAAAATAAAATTCTTTGTACTACTTTATGTGTCATGGTTTAACCTCAGCCAGCATGGGGAGGCAATCAGAAGGGTAGAAGTGAGAAAACTTATAGCTTGAGATAATGACAGTTTATCAAAAGAGATAAAGACAGTTTAGCAAAAGCTGTGCACACAAGCAAAGCAAAACAAGGAATTTATGCACTACTTCCTTTTGTCAGGCAGGTGTTCAGCCATCTCCAGGAAAGCAGAGCTCCATCCCATGTAGTGTTTACTTGGAAAGACATATGCCATGATGCTGAATATCTTCCACTTCCTTCTTCCCCCAGCTTTATATGCTGAACATGACAACATATGGTATGGGATATTGCTTTGGTCAGTTAGGGTCAGCTGCCCCAGCTGTGTCCCCTCCCAACTCCTTTTGCACACCCAGCTTACTCATTGAGGTAGGAAAGAGCCAAAACCAGCACAAAGAATTACTATAATTTAGAAACTTCTCTCACCTTTCTTTGATCTCATGCACCTTTCTGGTACATTGTGGCATCCCTTCATAGCTACCACATTAACAACTGAAAAACTGGGTAAAGTCTGTTACAATAAAAACCAACAAGGTTTTGTCTGAAAGATTATTTTTATTAATTGTCTTCATCAGAATTAAAGGTATAGGTATAAAATATCAAACTGCATTATCTAAAAAGCTCTCAGTTCTGAAACAAACAGAAAATGAAACACGTAAGCAGATTATTAAGGATAGCATTTAAGCCTAAGCATTTTAATTGAAAATGCCATTTCTATAGCTCTTTCAGAGCATTGCATTGACAAGAGCTAACTCATTAAGCTCCAATGTAAACTTAGTAATTTGAGTGCACCTCTAAAACTGTTTCAAAATTGTGTATACAATGAAGCTATGATTTGGCATTAACACCCAATGAAGATACAATACTGCAAAGTCATCTACTTAAATGACTAGATAAAATAGTTATAAAAGTGCTAATCAAGTGGTTTGGAAGCTTTACCTGAAGACTTGAAGTGGAAGAATACTTCAGTTCAGTGGAAGTTTTATTGCCCACAAGTTCAAGACACTGACAGCAGTTTGGGCCACCTCTCAGCTTTAAACTAGGCTGGATCAATACGAAATACACAACTGGGCTCTAACAAAGGCCAACCTGACTTTTTTTCATATTAAAGTAGCCAATTTTTTAAAAACTGTTAATTGAAAAGGCAATGTGAAAAATAAATCTCTAAGATGAATCTTACAAAGCGCCGTAAGATCACAAAGCCTGATTATCAGTCAGACGGGCAGTTTCAGAGAAAGAGGTCTCCATATGATACAGCTCTTGTTACTTTGTCACAGAGCTATACTAAAGTGCATGCACCTGCTTTCATATGGTTTTATTAAATTTTATGTCTTAGTGATTGCCAAAACCTTAGTGGTGAGTGCTTCCAAGGTTTCATTGGAAAATCATAGCTTTTATGGTCAAGAAAATTGATGTCTTGTTAGGAATAATGAAATCAAAAATCATCTTTGAATTGGCTTCCAACATCCGCTTTTGAACTTTGAGGGAAATGGCTTAAGACCTCAAACTGCTTGTTCTATTTCAGAGGTAGTCTTCTGGGTTGTTCAAGTTATAAACCTTGGCTATGACTATCACTGGAGCAAGGCAGTTTTTAAATGGACTGACAGTCTTTGATGATTAACTGACTTCTTTAAATGTCTGAATGTTTTTTAACTTCTTTTAACTTTTTCACTTATTCTTCTTTCCTTTCCTTTCCTTTCCTTTCCTTTCCTTTCCTTTCCTTTCCTTTCCTTTCCTTTCCTTTCCTTTCCTTTC
>WYDI02000320.1:5167-15573 GCA_009867235.2 Psittacus erithacus
GCTTCCTCTCAGCTTCCCCTCCTCCCTGGCAGAGCATGAGACTCAGAAAGTCCTTGGTCAGAGTAAACATTACTGAGTAACAGCTAAAAACACTGGTGTTATCAGGTCTGTTCTGAGGCTGAAAGTCAAAAACACAGCACTGCAGCAGCTAGTAAGAAGGAGAAAAATGACTGCTACTGCTGAACCCAGGACAAAGGCATCAAAAGAAAAAATGGTAACGTAAAGTCCTGAATGGAAAAGTAGAACAAACCACAATAATGTCATGATAGTCATGCATTACTAATTCTAAGGTGGCTCTGTGTTTATACAAAGTCTTGTTAAGGTTGTACAAGATTATTTAACGTTTTCATTTGTAGAAGTTAGTAACAGAATACAGTGGGAGAGACATTTCAAGAACATAACAATAAACGTCTAAAGAACTCATCAGCATCCTAAAGCAGTCTGGTTGTTTTCCAGGCTGTATTAACTGATTTTGCAATATATGGGGTTTTGTTCAGGTATAAAAGATATTGAAAATATGTTTTTCACCGTAAAAATATCTGAAAACTAGAACAGCATACTTCCTGCCTGCCTTTCTGAATTCCTGCCTGCCTTCCTGCATGCCTGCCTGCCTTTGCCTTCCTGCCTTCCTTCTGCCCTTCTTGCCTTCCTTCTACGTTCCTGCCTGCGTGCCTTCCTTCTGACTTCCTGCCCGCCTTCCTTCCTGCCTGCCTGCCTTTCTTCCTTGAATTACAGTGGCTAGACAAAAAAATCTGAAATCATAAATAATTCATTCTATCTAAAATAATTCCTTATAAAATAAATATTTAGTGAAGTCCACTGTACTAGATCATTTAAACACTGTATACTAATAACTGAAATTTATTGCATTAACATGATCTGGGCCCTGATGCTTCTGCAAACACAAGCTGAAGTACTACCATTTGAACTTAAAAAAAAAAAGAGAAGAATACTGATACCTTCTGTTTAAGTATTAGATGACAGAATTATTTTTAAATGTAAGAATTTATATGTATATATTTACATACATAGACACATACACATATACATCCCCTCTTTTCAAATATATCTTCCATTAAACAATTCTAAAGTTCTAACCTGAGTTCTGCTTTTACAAAATTTACATGGAGATAAATAAGTGATTTATTTACTGATGTCACTTGGTCATTTCTACTCCTTTTATACTCAGCAATAGTTCTGTTTTAGTTTTCAGAGATTTGGATGAGCTCAGGTGTATCTATGGTACATGTTATGCACACATAAAACCCCCTATACAATGTATTAAGCTGTTACAGCTATTGCAGATCAGTGAATAAACTATACTGAAAGAAAGGTGTATTGCCGTTGATATTGTAATTGATAAATGAGAGAAAATATTTATTTATTAAAATTATTTCTAATTCAGTATGTAGATATTCTCACTTAAAAACACTATTTTGGAAGAGCATCATAAGAAAAATAATGGGTTGCTACTGCAGGAACGAGATCAGCCTTAAGTGGTGACTCTCAGATGTTACTTAGATTTCATGAGATCTTTCTGTTTAAAACAAAAAAAAAGTCTTATGTAGCAAGATTATTCAGAAAATTGACTCATATGAATCTTTCAAATTTAGAAAACAAAACCCCAACATCACACTGAAGAACTCCTTAATAATGAGCCCACAGCAAAGAGGACGGACATATGGTTAATATTTTAACTCTCTTATTATTAAAGATTTTTTACTTCTTTGTTCACATTTACTGTGCAAAAAGAAAAAAGTAAAGTTACTTTGAGTTGCAGGTGATTAGTTAATTTGGCTTGACACCCTTAGAGAACAGAACCTGTTGTACAGAAAATTTCTGGAACTCTCTACAGGGCAATATTGATGCATTAAATCAGCGCAAGAAAAATCAGAAAATAATTATTAATCATTAACTGTGAAAAATGCAGAGAAAAATGTTAACATGATTGCAATCTTCATGTCTTCCATTTCATTGTTATTCTGAAAGTATTTCTGAACATTGGGGAGTTGCAAAATAACATGCTGTTCAAAATTATAAGAAGGGGAAATGGGGAAGGAAACATTTCTAAAAAAAGGATTGGCATGACTTTGTCTACAGGGAGATCAGTGAAATAATGCACTGTATTTAAATGTTTCATCCAAGAAAAAGAGAACAATATTAATTATAGCCTTTAGCTCTTTCCATGGCAATCCTTTGGTAATTATAGTTCAAGAGAAAGAACAGAAGTAATTTAAGATGTATTTCTTCATAAGATATCAAATTTATTTTTTTTTCTTAGAAAAGAGTGAATTTCAAAGGAGGACTTCGTCTTAAGTTAGCTATGCTTTGTTTGCACAGAAATAATGAAATAAACTGTAGAGACATTTCTTACTGTATATTTGCAGCTGCATCCATGGTGGTAAACCTGCTTATTGTTAGTATACTAAATAACATCAGCTTTGATGGTACCTGCTGAAGACCTTAAAGTTATACTGTTGGTGAATTTTAATATAATCATTAAAAGGGTTTTGGGGGGAAAGGAAAAGGGAGGAGGTTGTTGGTTGATTTTCGATTTTGTTTTTAGTTTTAGCACATGGAATGCTATCTTACAATCTCAACTTAAATAACTATGTAGAAACTTAAGAATCTCATAGTGAATACACAGCGACATAGTAAAGAGAATAAAGCCTTACAAGGCCATACTCAAGACAAATAAGGAGATTTAAGTTAGAAAAAGTATCTGAATTAATGAGAGTTTGCAATTCTGTGTAGTGTGTCTCATCACACAGACATATAGATACCCCTTTTTTAAAAGATAAATGATATATCAGACTGCTAAGCCCCATCGGGCATCTTGCTTACATAAAAACTCCTTTGAATTCCATTTAAGACCTGAGAGATCTAACTCACCAAATTCACTCAAGTTTACTATTAAATAAGAATCTTGTAGTGCAGCTGGATACTCTGGCAATCTTTTATTTTTAGACAGCTATTTAAAACTGTGATATTCCCTTTATTAGAAATTTGAGTAGCATCACATGGAGCAGAGTAAAGCTACCTTTTGTGAGTTAACTGCAGCAGGCAGCTCAGCCCCACGCAGTGGCTTACTCCCTTCCCTTCCAGCAGAACAGAAGACAGAATCTGAAAGTTAAAAATGAGGAAACTCATGGGTTGAGATAAAGAGAGTTTCACAGGTAAAACAAAGCGGCACATGCAAGCAAAGCAAAATAAGGAATTCATTCACTATTTCCCATTAGCAGGCAAGTGTTCAGTCATCACCAGGAAAGCAGAGCTTTACCAGGTGTAATGGTTACTTGGGAAGTCAAGCGCCATAATTCTGAATGTACTCTCCTTTCTCCTCCTTCTTTTGTGGTGTCACTGCTGAGCACAATGCCATATAGTATGGAATATCCCTGTGGTCAGTTGGAGTGGATTGTCCCAGCTGTGTCCCCTCTTAAACTTTTGCACACCCCTAGCCTTCTCAATGGTGGGGCAGTGTAAGAATCAGAAAATGACTTGATAATGTGTAAGCACTGCCCAATAATAAGTAAATCATCCTTACGTTATCAAAAATGTTGTGGTCACAAATCCAAAACACAGAACCTTACAGGCTGCTGTGAAGAAAACTAAATCCCAGCCAAAACCAATATACCACCAAAATGAGCCTATTACAGAAAGGAAATGAGACAGAAAACATTCAGTGGTAGATGGTCTACTGACACAAGCATTTGTTACTGCAGTTATAAGCAAAATCCTTCTTATAAAGAATGCAAATCTGACAGCCTCATGTGAAGTTCTCCAGACATAATTAATTGTCTAACCTTAGATAGCCATCTAGGCTTTCACAATCAACTGTGAGAAAGACATTGCTTCCAAAAGACTATTAACCTTTTTGCTGTTGTCCCACTCTTTTTTACACCTGGGGCCTCACATTTGTGCTTGAACAGTGACCCGCTTTCAAAAAAAAAAAAAAAAGAATATCCTTCCACCTTATTCACTCACAGCTGGTAGTTAACCTACTATATCAACCTGTAGCAAAAGAATTCTGTCTTTAGAAGTCCACATATTGTCAGACTAGGATTCAAACACATCATCTACTAGATAGGACCTCTAACCACTAGATTATTAGAATTATGCAGAATACTTAATATACTGTTGCAGGTTTATGTTGGATGCTACAGGAGGATTAGGTGGCATGCAAATGTGCATCTTGGTTTAGTTTTGGCAACATATATGCCTGAAGTATCCTTAAATTCCATTTAGACCATCTAGATTTATTCTGTGATATCTTCTGGATTTTTTTCACATGCATAAATTTATTTGACTTACTTTTATGGTTTTGTTAGTTTTGTTTGTTTTTTTGTTTTTTTGTTTTTTTTTGTTTGTTTTGGTTTTTTTTTTTAAGGAATAGTACAGAAGTCTGATTGGTGGAGGAATTCTCCTTCTTTGCATTTTTTGTTTTTCTTTCAGCTTTCTACTTTTTTTTTCTTTCCTTCAAAGAAGAGGAAGAAATAAATAAGAATTACAGGAAAGAACTGGCAAACAATATTTCATACTTATGTTTATTTTTTACTCATTGAAAAGAATATTTAAAAAATGTTTTAATACCATCAAAATATTTTTATGTGAGTGTAAATATAAAAGCTTAAAAATTCACTTTTTTTGTTGTTGTTTTTAACTGCTTTGAATATGCCTCGTTTCCGTTTAGACAGTAAACCAAAAAAAGTCATTTTTCAGTGATGGATGAAAAATAGCTTTTTCTCACGCAGTTTCTGAGGATTCTAAACGGTTGTTTTAGTGATCCTGAATCAAAGTGAAAAAGGAAATAATGAAAATGTTGAAAATATGAAGATATCTTGAAGATAAATTTGGATCAAATAAATTGATTTTTTTATTTGGTTTTTTTTTACCATTTTATTTTGACGAAGATGTATTTTATTTTTTTATACCTTATAGAAAAATGAATTTTAAAACTATTTGTGAATAGAATCACGTAACTATTAGTTTAAGAAAAATAAAAGCTTGTTTTTTGACAATTATAAAACTCTGTTTTCAGATTTTTATGGAGTTTGGAGGTCCAGAAAAGAAGTAGAACTGAAAATTGACCCAAAGTAACATTTTTCTCTTAGTTCCCACATATTGCTGGAACACTTTATTTCATGCAGATAGATTTTCCAGCCAAACATATTTCAATAGCACTTAGAGCACTTAAAACATTCTAAAAATAGTATTTACTAAGGAAATCATATCTTAAGAATAGATTTTTGAGGCAGAAGAGGGTGTTTTTTCCTAGCTTTTATAGCACCACAGGGTATGATATGAAAGTACATCCGTAAGTGAATGATTTTGTTTTACCTTAATCTGTGAGATGTTCAGGGGCTTCCTTACAGACAGGTTATTCCTTTCCCCCTGGAATTGTAGTCAATCAATTTTTCACTAAGTTCATTTGTATTGTTAATGGTTCAAGGAGCATTTTGAGGAAGTAGCTAGTGAATGATGAGACAAACTTAAAAGCCTTGGAGTTTCTCTCTTCATCTAGGCATTGATGGAACTCTATTTTAACATGCTATTTTTATACTTGCAACCAACCTTCAAAACCAGTGAGCCTGAAACATGGCTTCCCAACCAAGGTATTCATGAAAATATTGCCACAGAACTTGAAGTATTTAATGCAAACCATGAACTGTTGTAAATTGAGACTGTAGAAAGGATGTGTGAGATATCTGCAGTCTTTTTACCTATCACTATAAACATAGAATTGATTTGTGCTGCAGGCTTTTTATAATGGAAAAAATCTCTCTCTGCTTATTTCCCAGCTCTCGGAGAAGCTCTCTAATGGAAGCTGCAGAAAAGGATGGTAGAGAGAAGTTAGTGTTGTTAGCTTCTACTACTCTCAAATTTTTTGAAATTTTCAATAGGGAGAGATGTATCTTCTCTGACTTGGTTTGTAGTTTTTCATTAATCTACAATTTTGACTATTACTTTGAGTACTAGTTCTTCAGTTTCTGATGGGTATAAATAGTCTTTATTTTATATTCTTTATTATTTGTATTTATTATTTATATAGTCTTTATATACATTTATTTTCATATATATATAAGAATATCCATAAAATTTCTTCTATTTCCTTCAACATAAAGGTGAACTCTACAAAAATCCTTTAATCTCAACACTTCTATCTTATAGTCATGCTACTTCTCTTTTTTAGGCAATGGTCAGAAACTAGCATATCTAGACCATGACTCATCTGAAGTAGATGCCTCTATCTGGTCAGACTAACCCTGAGGCAGTAGAACGTATTTCTCCCTACTGCTTAAAAAAATAGCAATATAAAAATGGAGATTAGTTCAAATATAGACATCTACTTGTTGTCAAAGGAATTCTAATTCTGTGTTATTTGGGAACAGGCAAGTGTGTCTTGTGTTTCACTTTTAAAGCACTCAGAAATGAATACAGTTCTAATGATAGTTTGATATTAGAAAGTATTCTTCAAAAATATTAAGTACATTTATTTGACTAAAAGAAATTATACAAAGGGTTTTTATTCATGAAGGTATATCAGGCAGTCCTGTGCAGGAATGTAAGCAATAATACAGGCAGAGTATTGCTAAGGTTAGTTCCTGGATAGTGGCTCCATTGCTGGAATTCACTAAGAAAAAAAGGTTTCGCTTGGGCTAGGCTAGGATGCTATTCATAATCCTACTACTATCTCCCATTTACTAATAAACTGAAGAAAAATAATTTTACCTGTTTGCACTCTTAAGTTTTTCCATCTGTAGTTGATATAGCCTTGAGTCATTTGTTCCTTCTGGCAAAGTATCTCAGTTTTGGAACAAGTATGTAAAAAATATGTCTGAATGTATAGCTTGCTGATAAAAGAAATATTCAGTGTGAAAATAAATTGTCAAGAGGGTGATTTTATGTAGAGGATTATGACTTCAGTGATATACTTGTAATGTGAAAAAAGACTGACAATAGGAGTATGAACAAGAACAGATGAGAAACAGAAAACAAAAATTTAAGAACTGGGCAGAAATTTATTGTAATTCATGAATGTTTCACTATGATTTAAATAGTTGTTTACAGGGTGACAGCTAAGGAAGAAGAAACTGTCAAGTGTATTCTGGTTTTACCAATCTTTGCATTTTCCATAGGTTTATTTGACTGTCTCAGCTTCGGTATAAATAGACTATAAAGAATAAAAATCAGAAAATAAGTTTAATACTAATGAATGAAACATATGATGTTCTTACCTTTTTTCTTAATTTTTAAGCTAGTGGAACAATATGTTAAACCCTTCTTTTTGTACTGAAAGCATGATGCAACTCAAATGAAAATACTATGTACAGCAAACCAATAATAATGATTTATAAATAATCTCAATCATTTAAATTTTAGTTATTTAGTAATTGTTCAGTATTTTGAAAGGTTATGTGTAAACAAGTTTATCTCAGTAAAATAAACAAGAAAACAGACCCTTTTTTTTTTGGTGAAAGTGTCATCACTCTGGAACAAACATAATGAGTTTATCTGAGCTTGTTTATTACTGCTGTCTCCATGACTTTACCTCTCATTTCCAAGCAGTTCCTGGAACATTGCAGACAGCAGGAACATGCATTTCAACTTCTGCCAAATTCCAGAGATGTGGCTCAATACACTATAGTAGGGTACTGTGAAAGTCTGATGATTTTGAGCACTGATTTTCTAGGATTGCTAAATCTTACTGTGTCTCTAATGTAAGAACAGCTAAGAACTGCATTAAAAGGACTAATATGGCCTTTTGTTATTAAAATGCTAGCTCTTATTATGGAAGATATGTATGTTCCCAATGATCAGTTGATACAGGGCGAGCAGTGGACATCATCTACCTGGATCTCTCCAAGGCTTTAGATACATTTTCCCACAGCCCTCTTATAGGGAAACTTATACATTATGGTCTAAACAAATGGCCTGTGCGATGGATGGGGAACTGGCTGACAGAATGCACCCAGAGGGTGGTGGTAAAGAGCTCCTTTACCAGCTGGCAACCTGTCACAAGTGGTGTCCCCAGGGGGTCAATATTGGGCCCAGTACTGTTTGATATATAAATGATCTGGAAGATGAGATCAAGTGTACCCTGACCAAGTTTGTTAACAATACTAAACTGAGTGAGGAAGTGGACGCTTCAGAAGGGAGAGCCACCTGTATAGGTTGGAAGAGTGTGTTAACAAGAACTTTATGAAGTTCAACAAGAACTTATGTGGTTCCTACACCTGGGTAAGCACAATCCAAGAGTACAGCATTGGCTGAGATCTACCCAGCTGGAGAGCAGTTCTGTGGAAAGGGACCTGTAGACAAGATGAATGTAAGGGAACAGTGTGTTGCTACAGCAAAGAAGGCCAACAGGTTGCTGAGTGCCCTGGGTTCAGCAGTAGCAGTCATTTTTCCCCTTCTTAGTAGCTGGTGCAGTGCTGTGTTTCTGACTTTTGGTCTGGGAACAGCGCTGATAACACCGATGTTTTCAGATGCTGCTAAAGTAATGTTTACTCTGACCAAGGGCTTTCTGAGTCTCATGCTCTGCCAGGGAGGAGGGAAAGCCAGGAGGAAGCACAGACAGGACACCTGACCGAAACTAGCCAAAGAGGTATTCCATACAGCAGCACGTCACGCCCAGGATGTAAGCTGGGGTCAGTCACCCAGAAGGGCTAGATCACTGACTGGGTCTGGCTGGCTATCATTCAGTGGGTGGTGAGCGGTTGTATTCTCTTCCCTTGTTATTTCCCTTATCATTATTATTATTGGTGGTAGCAGTAGTGATTTTGTGCTATACCTTAATTACTGGACTGTTCTTATCTTAACATGTGGGAGTTACATTCTTTCGATTCTCCTTCCCAACCCTCCAAAAGCAGGGGGAAAGAAGTGGGGGGGAATGAGAGAGAGACTGTGTGGTTCTGAGTTAATTCTGAGCTTAAACCACAACAGTTCTTTTGGTGCCCAACGTGGGGCACGAAGGGTTGAGATAAAGACAGGTCTGACAAGAGTGTGTCTAATCGTATTTATGATAAGTATTTATTGTTTCAGATTAATAGTTACTCATCACAATGCTGATTTATTGGCTCTCAAAGTTGTTGCTCTGGATCTCATAGTTTCAGCATGTCATACCTTACATGAAGCTGGTATTTGCTGTGTTAGTGTTTATCAGATGGGGGGCTTGGGCTAAGGTTCTTGTCTCATTGTACTTTATGGTAATGACTTGTAATACAATAGAATCATAGATCATGAAACTGATCTGGCTTGCATTCCCAGTGTGGTCACCACTTTTATACTTTGGGAGGTATATAATAGAAGTATTCAGCAATTACATACCTTTTTTCACTTCCTCGGGTGGTCAACCTGTGAAGACAGACATTCCCTTACACTCCCAGCCCCCCCATCAGACTGTTTACAGCATCATTTGAGAGTTCTGAAGGTTTTGAATGGCCTTTAAGTACCCTTGAGACCTGCTTGCTGATTGTGATGGGGATTACCATGTTGGCACGCATACGGAGTGTGTTTTACCCACCACCATTTCGTCTTGTCCCGAGAGTTAAGCAGAGTCATGTCTGGGCTTTGTCTGGGGTTAGACGATGATATAGGAGGACAAAGAGATTTTCCCTGAGGCTGGACAGCCATGAGTGTCAGGGTGTGTGGGATAGTATGGGCAAGTATCTAGGCCAGTGGGCCCCTTCAGTACACTGGAATTTCACCCCTGAACAACAGCAAAATCCAGAAGAATTAGTAAAACACTTAAATGAGGTGTGTTGTCATACCAGAGATGGACAAATCATGGCAATGTGCTGGGGCTTGGCCTGTGCTTACAGGGCCTTGTTCAACACTATCCAGCACCTTCAAAAGGAAAAAAATGTCTGGATCTGAAGGCAAAGCAACAGACAGCGCAGCTACTCCAGCTCCAACCACAGCAGCAACACCACCCCCAGCGACAAGTACAGCAGCTACTCAAACCCCAGTGACAAGTACAGCAGCCACCCAAACCCCAAGAACAGATACTGCAGTCTCTCTGACCACGGTGATAATCACAGCAGCTAAACGAGAGGACCAATTTGTACCAATATCGGTTGCCCTTATACGCAAAAGAAAATGCCAAAAAGAGGCAAGAAAGATGAAGCAAGATGAAGAAACAATGTACTCACCACCCGGGACAGCATCTGACTGGGAGTTATTAGCATGTGAATCAGAGGAAGAAGAGGAAGAAGAGGTGACGCCTAGACCCAGACTTCAACCGAGCTACGGAATACGTGAAAAGATTTTACCCATCAACCAGGGGAGCACATCATCACCTGTTTGCTTCGATGCTGGGACAATGGGGCCGACAGTCACGAACTAGAAGGCAGAGAAGCCAAGCAGCTGGGATCACTTGCTAGGGAAGGGGGAACTGACAGAGCAAT
>WYDI02000327.1:0-19891 GCA_009867235.2 Psittacus erithacus
TGTGTTTCTAACTTTCAGCCTGAGAACAGTACTGATAATACCAATGTTTGTAGCTACTGCTTAGAATGTTTACATTGGGGGTTTGCTTCATTCTTATAGTGCTGTCATATTGCTTTGGCTGGCAGAATTCAAGCGGAGTAGAGAAGTGTCTTGCTCCAAATCCAATAGAGTTTGGTGGCTAGCATATTCACTTCTGGAAAGTATTCTCACTTTAAGGGGGAAACATAAAGCTGAACTTCAAGAAAACAGATTCACATCCTTCCTTTATCCCTGGGCATGCTCTTCCACTGTTGGATTGAAGGAAAATATTACCCTTTTTATAATTCTTGCCCTGGATGTGTGATTAGTTTCTGAAGTAAATGCCCTGGCAGCAAACAGAAGAAAACATTGTCCACAAGGAAGAATAAATCCCCCCCTCTCTTCTTGTTTGGACCAAATCCACTTTGTTTTTCAGTTAACTGGCCAAACCAAATACAGAATTTTTAGTACAGTTCTCTTAAATATACCCACAGCTTGTGATTCACATTCTTCTAATAAGGGTGCTGTTTTGTGTTTTCTTAGCCTTTGTGAAGTGAGACAAATAGTTCTCCATTCTCCATGAGAACAGCAGGCAGTTTGTACAACAGAACCAGCTGAGTGCTGCTGTGTGTGTAATGGGAGGCTGCAAACTGTTCTTGGTGGCATCTTGTTCAGAAGGTGCTCCTGGCAGTATGTAAGTGTGGCAGGCAGGACTGGGGTTTCTGTGTCCACCCATGAGTGAGTTATTCCTCTCAAATGATCTAAATGATAAAGAATAATGCAAAAGCTGTGCAGTGGGGACTGGGTTGCTGCTGAAAGGGTAGAAGGAGTAGGTCTTGCTTCATACAGGGAGCAAACATTGTGGTATGTATGTTCATCCTTTTGAGCTGCTGGAGAGTTCTTAAGTGTGTTGAATGCATATTGTAATGTCAATTTTCTTTTCATTCTCTTCCCAGTGAAAGCCATGCTCAAAGAATGAGAATTCATCATGTTTGGAAATGACACTAAAGTGTGTCTTTTTGGTTGCTCAAAATTACTAGCTACTTTTAAAAATTGAGGACTGATTGAAAACAGGTATTGGTGAACTGTAAAGTGGGCAGGTCACAAAACAGCACCAGTTGCAAACTGAGTCAAAATGGGACATGGAGTGCAGAAGGGTTGTTCATATGGCTGTGAAAGTGTTAACACAGTGCTGTGAAAGTGTTACACTGTACCAAGGTGTTCTATCTCAAAAAGATTTTATGATTCTATGATTTTAGGTGATGATGAGCATCTTGGGCTATATTTTCCAGTACTGACTGAAAGAAAACTGGTTTGGTGGATTTGTATTCAGCCAAGAAGATGAACATTTTTTATACAGTCTTCTGAAATACAGTGTGATCAGTCCCAAACAGCAATAGTATAGTTTTGCCAGTCATGGTATGTATCAGGCCTAAATGCCTTACTGATGTGAGCATCCTGGCCTGATATTCTTAATTTCTCAGTGTTCCAAGATTTAGTGTCAGAACACTGAGAAGCAGTAGCTGCCTAATCTTATGGAGGAATCTTAAGTGCTGTGCAACTGGTTTTTGCAGTATGATTTAGCCCTCCTGAGGAGTCTGCCTTCACTAGGTTCATTGATAGAATTTTTGGGAGTTTTGTTATCTAAAATCTTTTCTGAGAACTGCTGAAATTCCACTGATATTTTTCCATTCTTTACAAGTTAGGTTTAATGAGCAATTGAAGCATTGCCAAACAGTTGTATGTTGGGTTTCTTAACAATCAAGTCTTGATATGGTATGCAGCCAGGCAGGCTGTTGGCTGCTGTTTAAAACTGTGGTAGTACTTTGCTCTCTAATTAATGGAGGGCTGTGGATTTTTAATGTTCTATTCCTTTTATGAAAGTTTCTTTTAAGAAGGCTTAAAGTGGATGTGTTCTCTTTATGAGTTCACTTGGCCTTTTTGTAATGAACTTATTATGGAGCTTCACACATCTGTTGAAAAATTGAGCTTCTTATAGGCTGCTGCAGTGTTTTTTCTGACTTTAATAGGCCTCGTTTATCCTATAAAGAAATATACATTTTCTTACCTGATCAAGTGAGCAAACAATAGGGGTCAGATGTGGCAAAAACCCTAACAAAAAGCACATGTCCAGCCATCAGGGTGAGGTAAAGTCATATCAGGATTGCTTGAAGTTATTAATGGCAGTAAAATTTATGCTTCCTCCTGTTTTCCCAATTAAATTGAGAAACCTTTCTTCCTAAGGTGGTTCTGCAGCAGCTGGTTCCAATACTTGTTGTGTGAATATTGCCTGGGGTGTCTCCATTCCTTTACGGTAGAGGCTGGCTGAAGCACATTGAGTAACAGTTCAACTACAGGGACCAGTCTGCTGGAAAGCAGTAATTATTAAAGGATTTATTTTAATGGTAGGGTTTTTTATCATTTGTGGTGAATATGGCCAAGGCATTAAAAAAACTCGAACAAGCAGCAACAACAAAAAAAGCAACCAAAAAGCCCACTAAACCAAAACAAAACCCCTCATGAAACAAACACACAACAGCAAACAAACAAATATCCACCAAAAGAAAAATAAAACTATCTACCATCTTTTAACATTTAACTTTTAAATTCTTACTAGAAGTGCAAATAAACCTAGCATGTCTGATATAAGGAGAGTGCTGTGTGCACAATGTGTCTTAGAACCCAGCACATACTTACTTTAACTGTGGATTAGACAGCAAACTTTAAAGAAAAATTGACTTCTGATGTTGAGAAATATAGAACTGTAAAGTAGAGACATGTCAGTATTGATAATATTGTGTTTGAAGCAGAAATAGAATCCCAACTAACTTTTGCTATATCCCAGCTTTGTGCTACTGGTACATTGTAGTGAATTATCAGGAAAGGATAATTGGAATTCATAACATCATCTTTTTATACGAGTTTTCAAGTTTTTGAAGTCTAGTTTCTAAGAATTTTCTGACTCTTTTAACACTCTAGAATTGGAAACAGTTTTTCGATTCTGTAGCTATTACAGGTGGATCCTTGCTAATCTGAGCATTCAGCCTTTGATTGTTCAGGTCAATGAAAGTTCATTGCCATTGTGTGCTGCTCACAAGTGTACATGTGTATTTAGCTATGTTACTAAGTTCTTTAATGAAAAGGGTACCTTTGGTGTAACACAAGAAACTTCCTGAGTGTTGACTGAAAATAGAAAGACTTATGGCACCAGCAAGGACAGAAGTGGAGAGATGACAGCAATCTAATGATGAGGGAGTTGAGTTGCTGGAAATTCACTAGACTGCTGAATAGGCAGAATCCCACTGAGCTGCTGTTTCTACTGGATTTTACAAATATGTGTGTAATTAATTTAATTCCTTTGTTTGCAAGAACAAATAAATACTTCAACAGTAAAAGGTAAATCTAGTTTTCCACATGAACTCAAAGCTTTACTGGGCATAACTTGGGTGCCTAAAGCATGACAAAACAGAAACCACCAGCTCTAATTTCTTGGAAAACCTCCACAAGGAATGAGTGGGGCACTTCTGCTAGTCTTCGTAATCTGTTGTAAAATCTTCATAAAGTCTGTATGAAGGCCAAGGTAGAAGAGGGAGGAGCACCTTTTCCAGAGCCATTGTGAAGCTTGCAGGCAGAGGGATTGTCTTAAAACGATTACATGGAACAATTTTGCAGGTGTGGTAGTCCCATAGATCTTGAGGCTTTTACAGCTTCACATGTAAGGGGGAAGGTTACAACCAGCTTTCTGTTTTGGAAATATGGAAACATATTAAATCACAGCTTCTGCTGTTTACTGAAAATTTTCTTATGTGATACTCTCCAGTGCAGGACACCATCTGCAGATTCCCCATGTCTGCAGTTGCTAAGGTGAGAGATCTTTTGTCAGTTGCTGTCTTCAGACCCTTTGAGCTGATGTAGGGACAGATATGCTAACATAAAAACTTATTGCACTACAGTGAGTGTGGTGCTGGTAAATCTATACCATCAATTTTTGTTCCTTTGGTCTCTGACATACAGATGCTTTGCAGGATGAGTTATTTTACGTTTGAGTAATTTCATTGCATAAGGCAAAACTTTTATGTGAAGCTGGGGCCTCAGTGTCTTTTTATTCTTTTTGTAAAAGCTGTCAGATCTGTGAGAAACTTGTAGATCCTCAATGAATGACATTTTAAATGACAAAACTGTAATCTTTTCACAGTAAGAATACAGTTGAACTGTTTACCTTTCTTCCAAGACTTTGCTAATTAAGAGTGTGCTGGTGCTTGTGCAAGAACAGTATCTCTTGGGTAAGAGAGCTTAATTCTTTTTCTCTTAAAGATTCATAAGCTGAGCCAGTATTTAACTCTGCTCTTTTTGGACTCAATAGATTTGACCCTCAGCTTTGTACTTCAGCTACTTCAAAACATGAGTAAAACCAGTTTCCATTTCAATGTGATGAAGCATCCCTTTTTCCAAGTGAAAGGTAGCATCATGCATGTAGAATGATGGCTGCTGTCCTCTGGAGCTGTGCACCCACAGAGCCAGGAGCGTGGAAAGTCTGTCTCTATTTCTATTCCCACTGAATTCCAAACAAGATTGGGAGGGTTTTTTTAGACCAGAGAAGTCTGAATATTTTCTAGTAGTTGTAATTGGAACAGTTAATGTAATTTAATGAAATATAGTGCAGATATGGCAGAAATTTTGCATGTCTTATAAATTTCCATTTAATTGTATAGCATTTAATCTATGTAGCTTGGTGGAGACTTCTGAAGGAACAGCTTTGTATGGAATTATTTCCACCTATTTTGGTAGTGGGTGTTTTCTTAGTTTGATTCAAACTAAGAACTGCCTCTTCTAATTTCTAGTTTGTTGTAATAATGGTAGCTAATTCTTGTTCTGTCTCTTCCCTTCTTCCTTGGTCACAGCCTTACCCAAGCATATTTCTTTTGTGAAGGAGAGAGAAGCAGCTTTATCTTCTTCCTTGAGTGATAATCCTGTTGCCTCCTGTTTTCTCTCTAATCTGGATTTGTAATTGACTTATCTCTGATTTGTGCAATATGTGGGCTATTACAACCAATCAGCTTCTCATTTCTCATGTGTGAATTCACCTGAGGTCAAGTATGGTTGATTGTAGGACATCCTAAATAACAAAAATGATTTTTTTTTTTTTTTTTTTTTTTAATTCTCTAGGAAGGTCAAGCTTCAGAAAAGGACTTACCTAAATTTAGCAGTATGTTGTCTGCCGAGTGGCTATGCTTTGTTGTCTTTTATAAGTATCAATGCAGCAGAGAGGTTTTTACTTTATATTTTTTGCAGTCTGTCTTGCATAGAGTTCCAGGCAAAGAAATTGAGCCTGGAGCTCCAGATATGTGACTTCATTTTTGTCTATAGCGGTAACATTAACTCAATCTAAATTAGTCATTTATAGGCCCTTTGGCTTAGGATTTATCATTGTAATTCCTTCTTTGTTTCAAAAAAAAAAAAAAAAAAAAAAAAAAAAAAAAAAATTCATGGTTCGGAAGTGGCATGTACTTAATTCCTTGAGGAAAGGAAAAAAACCCCAAAAAACACCAACCCAGAAACACCCAAACAAAAAACTAAAACAAAAGCCACAAACAAATTAAAAAAAACCCATCCAAACACAAAACAACCACCCAACCATGACAAAACCAGAGGTTTAAGTTAGGCTTATACTATGAAGCCAGTTTCAGTTAACATAAAGATGGCACAAGAGGGGTTATTAGTATGTAGTTAATATCATAATATATTATTTACAATATCTAGTCTCCTTGAGTGTGAGCAGATTTTAAAATTCTTTCTCTTGGTAAAATAAACTGATATATCCAGTATGATTTATAATTACACGTGTAAATCAAACCAGTATGTGTCTAACCACACGTGGAGTAACTTAATCAATTTCCAAGCTGGTTGCAAGTAATAATACAGGGTAGAGGTAATCAGAGATACCTTTCTATCACTTTTTTCACCATGATCACTGCTAATTATGATACATGTGAATGAACTCTTGATTTCAGTGTTTCCTGACAGCAGTAAGAGACAGTATATAGATCTTATATGCAGTTTGTGACATTCTTATCCATATAGATTTCTTATGTGCCTAATTCCGCAGCAGGTTTGAATTGAGAGTGTCAAAGTTTGAAACAGAAATGAAGATTCACTCTGCCATTTTAATAGCTATTTACCTTTGTTTGTGTTCTGTTTTTGATTTAGTGTCGTTAATGTTTTGCACATGAGTTATATAGGGTATATTTCATATTTAATGTGGAGACATTGATGATTCCATTAGAAATGATGACTGCTTGAATTACTGATAGTGTTACATTTGAATAATTTAGTCCATAACTTATATTCTTGTTTTTACTTTAGCATTTGAAAGATGAATGCTGCTGCTGCAACTCAGATTAGCATTTCAGTTTTACAGCTTTGGGGTTTCTCTTTTGTTATCATGGAGCTAATGGAGAATTTTTTCCTTTTAAGCTCACAAACTCAACCAAAATGTAGGACCTGAGCTTGTGATAAAGAAATATAAAGAAATTTATGGTTTTGTTTTCCTTTAGCTTCTGCTACTAGTATACCATTTAGATCTTTAACCTTAGTAAGATCTGGACATGGAATTCAGGTGTTGGTCCACAAAACTGGCATATGGCTTCTTATTAATGTTCAAAGGCTAAAAATCTGAAGCCATTTTGAACTTGAAGCCCATCATGTATTTATTTCCCTCTCTAATTTGCAGAAAACTAGTTGTGAAAACAGCCTGAGGGACCTGATATTTTTTCCATCCCAGCTGCTCCAGCTGAACTACAGCTGCAAAAAAAAAAACCCTTAAGTATTGTTTCTGTAAACTGTTGAGTGTATTTTATAACAAAATAATTCCCACAAAATCAGTAACTACAGTTAATGACTGGTTTGTTAAGGCATTAACTGCACTCAGCTGGGAATGACCAATTTCTCTGGAATGGCTATGTAAGAGCTAAGGATAATTCAGTAACACTTTCAAATAATTATTCGGTTAATTAATGGTAAATTCTTGTGGAAATCCTATCAAAGTACTTGTGACCCCCACATTTAATATCCAATGAGTTCATTATGATTCATGTTTTATTGCCATAAATACCAGAAGAATCCATGAGTGGGCCATTATTTTCCAGGGGTGCCCTTACTGCTTTAGGCCATTTGGCTATTCCACCTTCAGTCATAAAACGCTTGATGCTCAAACCTCCAGCATTTGTAGGCCACAGCTTTCTGGCACCCCACCAAAACTCGGTTTATTTTTATGAACATGTTTGGCAGAGATCTGTTTTCTTTCTCTTGGTTTTCTAGTTAGGGGAATAATTGATGCCTACTGTACCAAGTCATAAGGAGGTCTTCCTTGCAGTGTCTGCTTTTTCATGTGTGGCCTTCAGTAATGGTCAGAAGTAGCAGAAAAGGTATCTCTTCCATGCTTTTGAAGACTGTTCTCCAGCCAGGTACTGGGCAGGGTTTGAAAGTTTTTCAGCCAAGTCTGTAAACAATGATGACTTACTTTATTCATCAGCATTTGGATGAGTATAAAATAATAATAATAAAAAAAAGAAAGGTAAGCTTGATACTGGCATATTTAAGTCATATGTCAAGTAATTATTGACAGTAATTACTTACTGTCAATAGCTGCCAGTTTATATGGGAGTGAAATCCCTATGCCATTTGGATGGCAGTTGGCTTGGTGGATTTTTCAAACACTCTTGTCACTTTTTACCCTTCTACACAATCTTCAGCCTGAAAGATGATGCTTAGTGTTTAAAATGCTGTAGCTGTTGAATCTGTTGTCTTTCTAACCTTTGACAAACTAGTTATGCACAGATTCCCATCAGCTTCTCAATAGACTGTATCCTTCTTAATTACGCATGAGATTAACAATTGCTGCGCTTAAAAACAACCACCTTTTCTTTATTTTCCTGAGTGCTGGTTCTTTGAATCATGAGTTGCCACTGTTTTGTGTGAGAACTGAAAAAAGTCTGGAGGTTCTGGTTTTTCTCCACCAACATGCTTCCACAGGGTAAGCGGAACAGTGGAACTTCCAGACATCAGCCTGAAATTCATTCCTTTCTGGGAAATGAGAGAGAAATGAAACTTTAAATGCATACACCGTTAAATACTTAAAAGCTGGTTTAGTTGCATACTGTTTTAACTTCAGTTCTGTAATTTATTTTCATCTTCAAGTTAGTAGAATTCAGTTGGGGGTTTTTTCTATTTACTCACAAGTGAAGAATATTTCCTTGCTGAGCTAGTGCAATATGTGCCTGTGACTTAAATGCTCTAACCCATTTTCTATTCCCTGTGTTGACAGTAGGACAGGGGAATTCAGGGAAAATAGGTCAGTTAACTGCACAGCAAGGAGGAACTTGAATTCAACTCTTTGAAATTGTAGTTGTCTTCGCTTTTTGTGTGTCATGGAATCTGCCAGATGGAATGTACTTTGGGAGAATTTCTGTGCCAGTCATTAAAAACCAGCTCTTTCAGAGTTTATTTGGGTACAGTAAACTTGAATTCTAGATATTTCTTATATTTTAGGTTGAGTTTCTGGGTCTTTTTGATTATTTTTGGCAGTTTGGAAACAGAGGCAGTGCTGTCATTCAGCACTGATACCTAAGGTCTTGTTCAGGCATCAGAAGGGTTATTGTGATAGGCTGGACCTTTGAAAAAAGGGGAGAGAAAATTATGCAAAGAGTTTCTTCTCAAAAAACAGGTGGCCTTTGCTGTCTTAGTAGATTGTTTTCTTGAAAATAAGCTGCCAGTATTGCTGAATACCAGGAAACTGCTGTTGCTACCAAATGTAAGACTGTATCTTAGCTGATGTTTTATCTTAGGACAAACGAAGCTTGCAGAAGTAAGGATTAAAAACCATGAAGGACAAAGGTTAAATAGATATAAAGTAGCATCATTCTTGTCCACTGCCTGCCAGTTCATACCTGCTGAAGGTCTGGTCCAACTTCACTCTAGCTTGTTTTACCTGTTGATGTTCTGGGGAGCCAACTTACCTCCCTTTTATATTGACTTACCTTTCACTTCACGTAGACTTTCCTGCATTGTCCAGGAAAGCATAATTGTAATTTGGGTCTTAAATTTGAGTCTTGGTGTTTGAGTCTTAAATAGATGCATGGGAAGAAGTATTAAAAGCAGTGTAAATGGCTCCTTTCTTTTTTCCCCTAGCACCATGAAATTTGAGGGCATAACTTGCTCTTTAAATTTTTGTGTTTGCTTAGGAGAATCCTTTTAGCTGCATGTATGGGAAGTGGTTTTATTCATGTAATTGTTTGATTTACAATGTCACTATAAGTGAATAGGTAGGTAAGATGACCAGTCACAAGCACAAAAGATAATAAATGCTTCATTTGTTTGCTTAAAACACAGTGTGCATACTTTAGCAACTACAGTACTGTCTGTGCTTTTATTTTACTAATAGCCAGAGTGGCTATCGGATTTGGGGATCATCCTTTCTCCAGCTGTTAAGTGTGTGGAAGGTTGTGGTACAAGTCATGTTTATTTTTTTCAAACAGGTAAGAATCCAGAAGGATCTGAAAGGTCTGCTTTGTAGCTTCATGGGAAAAGCTATAGCATGGGGAAAGAATATTTCACTGTTGTATGGCAGCTACTAGGAGGGCTTCATGGGTCTTTTTTGATAATTCATTTTGAAAAAAGGCGCAAATGTGCATTTTCAGGATAAAGGCATCATATCCTCGCTGCTTACGGAAATTTCAGCTCCCAGTGATGTAAGCATAAATAAAATTCAATGATGTTGGTTGCTGTTTGAGGTCTTAATGCTTTGCTAAAGTGTTAAACAGGTAAGTTCTAACTTAGCCTAAATATAAGTGGAAGGTAGGATATTTCTGAACAGAACTGTGAACTCTGAGTTGGTGATCTTATTACATCCTGGTCTGACTAATAGAAACGTACAGATTAATATTTTATCTCGTATATAGCCAGTATCCTGCTGATGTAGGGCTAGAGGAGAGCTCAAGAAAATACTCAGTGCAGATTTCAGCAGTGAGTCAGGATCAAATTCATCTGTGTTGTTCTTAAACATTTGTACATTTGTCTAAGATGGTTTTGTAGAACCTTTCAGTTTAATACTTCACAGTCTACTCACATAAGCTTCTCCAGTTTTTCTTGAGAACCTTTTTCTCTTGGTAAGTACTAATCTGAAAATATACTAAGGTTGTCTTTGAAATGTAAGAAACACAAAAGGCGCTCACAGGGTAATATTATCATTTAGGATAATAAATCAATCAGTATGTGACTTACTTGAAAGGAACTAGATTCCTTCTACAACACTTCGTAGTGGTAGTTCTTATTTTTTCTCTCTGGCACTGGTACGTTCTTTATCATTTCACTTTGAGAAAAGCTTTTTGTTTCAACAGGAATATCCACAGCTAAATTGGCATTACATTTGTTATTTAATTTTCTGGTTAGAAAATGATGAAGGCTTTCTCTGGATGGCTAGCCATTATTCAGTGTTTCTGTCACAAAATATATTCCTTTTCAAAGGGGGGTTAAGAAAGTGTTTTGTGGCGCTGGGGAGAGGGGGAGTAGTTAGCATTGCCCTTGTTCCTTCTTAACACAAATACAGTTCATTTGGATAGGCCAGGCAAGATCCTTTCATTAATGTTGCATTTCTGATGCAAGTTTTGCCTCTATTAACTAGGATTTTTGTGCTTTTTGTTTTCCCATTTTATGTGACACCTAAAATACCAGGCTTCTAATAATGTGGATTTTTTTTTTTCCTTCTAGCAAATGAAAGCTACAGACAAATAGCAATGTGTATTCTGTATCACATAAGCATGGATGATCGCTTTAAATCAATGTTCGCATACACAGACTGTATTCCACAGGTATGTGCTTTTATGTACGTTGAGGTGGTAAGTTGCATCTTTGCCTGTGCACATCTTTTCCTCACTCATAGCAGAGCTCACACTGACACCCACAGGTAACAATAGGAACAACCATGATGCTTTCGATTTGATAGCGAACCACCAACTCATCAAGAAGGTCTGGCTGTACTTGCTGTCTTTTAATGGTCCCCAGAAGAAGGATGAGTGACCTGTGCTTTTTCAGTGCTACTAATGCTTGAGCTGCATCAACGAATTCGTAAAAATACAGTTGACCTGGTGAATTTTTCAAAAGATCTGGAATGCTTGAAGGAGGTTAAAGTTTGTTCACAGCAGGTCCTTAGGGAATCTTGTGGAAAGTATTTCATTTACAGTTTTAGAAAGCATTCTTGCCTGCTCCCGTTGGGTATCAAAATTTCAATGTCTCCAGTATTACAGGATATGAACTGGAGATCAGCCAAGCAGTGTTATGTTGCTGCATGACAATTCCTTTCCCAACTACACGCATGTACAACAAGGGAATGAGACTTGAAGAGTAAGGAAGGCTCTTCAACAATCATTCAGGCTACAGTTTGTTGCATAACACAGCCTGCAGTCATAGTCTTCGGTCTAAGCACAGACGAAATATCATGGAGTTTGGGGTTGGTTTTTGTTGTGTGTGTGTTTTGTGTTTTGTTGTTTATTGGAGTTTGGTTGGTTAGTGTTTTTGGTACCAAATCCTTTCTTACTGTAATTTTTCAGTCCTGATGAGGCTGGAATTGAGAAAGCTGCATTGCATAAGTGTGAAAGCTCTCGACAGCTTTTTCAGAATTGCACCACAATATCTTCTTTCCTGCCAAATGTGTTTTCAGCATCAAATGCATCCAGAGTGGGAAGTTGCCATGGAAAGCTTTCAGAATGTTTCTGGTCATTATCTCATGAAAAAATGATGTTTTTCCAAATACAGGAGGATTTTGGACAGTAGAGAGAACTGGTAGAAATAACTAATATATGTTACAAAATGATCTTGTAAACATCCTGCTGACTGCCTTTTCTGCCACAAAAAGCAACTATATATAAAGGCGTTTGCAGGATATAAGGACTTGCTTTGTTCTGAGCCATTATCAGCCAAACCAGAACTCATGCACTCTGTTTTGGGGCTCACTTATGACATGCTTTCAGAGAATCTGGGCATGGCTTTTAGATTCCCAGTGCCAAATGTGAAGAGCTATGGTAACTTCAGCAGCTTCACACTCTGAGCTTTGGTGAACATCATTGTTCTGATAGGCAGCAACTGGTCAAATGGATGTTTACAGGGCTGTATCCAAAGACTAGTGAAACAAGCAGCAAATAAATTTGCTGCCTTCATTGGGTTTTGACTAAAACTACAGAATTCAAAGGATACCTATGGTTATTGATGCTTCATTGGTCAGTGTAATTATTCACAGATTACATCTTCTGGCTGTTCAGAAAGGACAAGCTGGACAACTAGAGCTTAAATTTTATAATGAATGTTCCAATTGAGGACAGTTATTAAGAAGACAGATAGCAGAAAACATGGGGAAGTAGATAAGGCATTCAGGAGAAGCAAGCAGCCTTTTAAAGGACTCTCTGCCGTCTGATTCTATCTTGGAAAACCAAACTGTCTTTTCAGTAGTAGAATGTGCCCTTCTGTGGGTTTATTTCCTTTTGAGGAAGCTGGCAAATACTCAATAATGAATGTTTAGCTTTTGCAGGAAGTGAATAGAAAATCAGTCCCCTGTTGTCATTTTGAACAGGCGAAGTGCTTGACAAGGGCTTGCGCGTGCTGTCCCAGGTAAACATCCTTGATTGCAGGAGTTAGTGGGTGCTATTCTAGTAACAGTTAAAAGTGAGTATTAACAGTTCATTCTTGTTTAGACCCCAGCAATGCGTGTTTTGTTTAAATAGGTGCAAATGCCATCCAGATGCTTATAAAAGCCTTTATTGGTAATAACCTGGCCAATCAAAGGGCATGGTTAGGCAGTGATGTCATGGTGATATTTAATATTTTACCACAGAGCAGCGTGCAAGGTTCTCTGCAGCTACCCACATGTTTTCCACCATGGTTGTCCTGTTTGGCCCCTCTTTGATCTATAAGCTTCTTTTCAGCTTAATGCTGGTAAACGTCCTCTCTTGACAGCACCCTTTGCTCCTGTCCGCCATTATCTGCTGAAGTTCAGAAACCAGAGCATCACTTCAAACAGCAGAGTTAGGGAGTAGCCAGTCAGGAGAGATTCCTGAGGCATGCAGTTCTGGCATAATCATTCAAAGATGTTTGAGCTGGGCTTGGGAAGGGGGTTGGACAGAGGTGTATGTGAACAGAAAGCTGTGGGGGTTGGCCTCTGGTCACTGGTAAATAAGTGAAGGCAGGTGCCAGAGAGTCTAGACACAGTGATTTCAGTCCTGGTCTGTGGTATCTGATACTCAATATGGGACTTGTCTGATTGAACACTACTGCCTCTTCATTGCACATGCTGCAGTCTTTTTACTGCCTTCCTGTTAAATCAGTAAAAGATGACAATGGACATAGTAAAAGCAGAACAAATTTAATTTTAATATTTCCTATTTGGCAGCAATTACTTTTCCTTTTGAAGTGGCACAAGAAGCAATCAAATTAAATGAAGACATAATGGGAAACATGGAGCTTGTACAAAACTATTATTTTAAAATTTGAACGGCTTTAATTGAAACTGGATATATTTTTTCTTTTTATAGAGAAGTAGTTCAGTAATTAACAGTGTAATCCCATCTTGTTAAACGTCTAATTTCCACAGATTCTGTATTGTGTAAGTAATGAGAATGTTTCCCTTCAAATTATTTGAAGGGTTTTAAAAATCTGTTTTTAAAGGTTTTGTAACAGAAGAGTTGCAGGGGGTGATTTTTGAATACTCGTGTTCCACTTGTTAAGTGGCAGCTTTCTTCTCTGATTAATTCACTCTTGTATGACTGTCAGGCTTACGGATTTAATAAACTAGGGATTTTATAAGTTCTTAAAGCAACCTAGGGAATTCTCATTCTACCTTTTTAAGAAAGGGAGGAGGAAATCGATAGCTTTTAAATCTGTGTATGAAAGTTCCAGAAAAAGAGAAAAAGAACTATCTTGTAACATTTTTTTTTGTGGGGGGTGTGTGTCTATTTGGAATGGCAGCCTGTAGTAAAGTACTTTGGAGTGAAATTCCTGCAATCCCATTGTTCTTGCCCCTGACCCCCAAATGGGCTTTTTCACCCACTTTCTCCAGTTTTTAATGTATTACAAACAGTCTTTCCACCAGGTGGCAAACGCATAACTATATAATTAGTTGTTGCTTTCTTCTCACCTTCACCCCTTCTTGACATAAACAGGGCTTTGTTTTTGTACCTTGTATTCTGCTTATCTTTAGGTTCAGTTGTTTCTACTTCTTGTAATCTCAGCCTTGTCGTCATGCTGCTTTGCACTGTAATCTTGACATATATGAACTGAGCCAGTTTTAGGAGCAAATAGAGTTATGTCCTACATCCTCTCAATGAGGAAGCCATGCAGCTTGTCTGCCATGGTTGGAAACAGAAAAAGAAACTTAGGTATTTGACTCATGTTCATATATTCAGTATGCCATTCAAAAATGTTCATATTGAACAAAATGAGACCAGATAACCTGTGATATAATGGACAATACAGGTGCCAGATGCATAAATTGATGGCAATCCATAGGTTATTTGCGTAAGGAATTACGTGGTAATTCACTGGTACCTACTAAACGGCTGGAACGGGGTTATAGGTGATTGTCTACTTACATTAACTCAGGTTGTTCTGTTCCATTACCAAAAGGATAGGACTACTCTGGAGAAGTCTTTGGTATATAGCAGTGATCAAATAGCAATGGCAGCTGCAAATATGAAGTACATTTCTGCAGATACAGCTATTTACGTATCAATGAAGTAATCTTAGAGTAAAATAGTAATAGAATTATTCTGCAATTAAGTATGTGTTTATAGTCATAATCTTATTAAATAATCAGGTAGTAATCTGACTTTCTGTGAAACTAAGTTGTGGGGTTTTTTCCCTATATTAAGCCTACCTAAACTTTTTTCCAACACAAATTTGTCCATTTGCAACTTTATAAAAACAGTAAAAATAAAAAATTTAATGGTAGCAATAAAATGTAACTAACCCATATTAATTTAAGGTGATGAGTGACTGCCATTTTTTGCACTTTGTAAGCATTGTTATTCCCAAATAATGGAACTATACATCTTGTGCCCTTGACCTTTATGATTTTACTGTTTCTATAGAAATGTTGAATATTAATTTTTGAAAAAAGAAAAAAAATTAAAAAAAGCTACTGTAGTTGACATCATAACATTGCTCTCCTAATGCTTTGGAAAGATTAATGACTTAAGTGTGCTTGTCTTTCTTGGCAGTTAATGAAGATGCTTTTTGCATGTCCTGATGAACGAGTTGACCTGGAACTTATTTCCTTCTGTATTAACCTTGCTGCTAACAAAAGAAATGTACAACTTATCTGTGAAGGTAACTGTGCTGAGATTTTACTGTTTTCTTGGAGATGACACTTCATATATGTATTTTTTATCTATATACTTACATATATAAATTATGTATATTTGAGTTACTTACAAATGTGTATATGTATTCTCAAAAAATAAAATGCACCCATTTGGGTAATAATTCCTCTCCAGAATTCATCTTGGTGTCATCAGTGCCACTGAGTAGCCAGATCTGCTCACATCTGTCATAAGTAGTTTTGTAAAACACACTGATGACGTTACTGTGGGAGTATTACTGTGCAGTAGCTATGGCTATTACATCCAAAACTGTATGGAAAGATTAAGATTTTTGTTTTACTTAAATTCCATCTGCCTAAAATCCATCTTCAGCTATTCAGTGCTTCACCTGCCAGTACTAAATTAATAGTACAGTGATGTAATTTAGATGCATCTTTCCATTAACTTTTTTTCTTGAGTATATTTTGGGTTCTAGTATTATGTTACATGGTATAGATGGGTTCTACATTTTGTTCAGTAGCTCTCTAGGTTGCTTTTAAAGTTTCTTTTTTTTTCATACTAGTGTTAACACTAGCAGTTTAGGTGGAACATTATTATTTAGTAGCTCTAATTTTAACTTTTGCTCAAAATTTTCACTATGAACTACTGTAGTAAATTACTAGACTTTAAAAGGGTCAGTTGCAGTCAATGTGGCCAGCCATTCCATTTCAGAATTCTGTGCATAGCTCTGTAGAAGGTGTAACAGGGAGATACAATTTTATTTTAAAGGCACAAATGAAAACAAGCTGGTAGCACTTACTAGATAATAAAGTGATCTTTTGGAAACTTATTGGCATAATTCCAAAGTGATCTTTTGGAAACATAACAGTGGGACTTGCCCAGTGCAATCAAGTACTTAAGATATATGGATGTTTGTTCCCACGATGATCTACGTAACTCGTAAATAATCTTTTAGAACCATAACTGTATTTATTCTGTAGAGTGGAGAGAGGTGTCTCTGAGTTGGTACCGACAGTGGTGCTGCATCTCCACTAACTGCACTCAGTGATAGGATAACAGTTTGCATCTAGAACCTTTCTTCATCTGAATAAATAACTAAACACACTTGAAGCATTTAGCTAGTTATCTGACTTTTTAAGTGTCCCACCAGTACATATGGTCATTGTAGCTGTTACAGAATTTATACAGAGCAAGACTTTTCTTTTTCGACTTAAACTTGAAAGAAGAAACAGTTTCTGTCCTGATTCTTCACTTTTCCCTTTTAAAAGTTCAAGCTGGTTTTGTGTGTGTTGGTTTTTGGTCAGCCACTGCTTTCCTTATTTTTAGTTTTATGTGGTGGATTTCCCAAGTGTTTGCTTAATTTCAGGAAATGGCTTGAAAACACTAATGAAGCGGGCTTTGAAATTTAAGGATCCATTGTTAATGAAGATGATCAGGAATATTTCACAACATGATGGACCAACTAAAAGCCTGTTCATTGTAAGTACTATCTATTACCTAATATGATCTCTGATTCTTCCTACTAGAGAAGACTGGCTGTGGAGAGTTGCTGTGCTTTGTCTTTACATGGTGTCCAGATTAAGTTTTCTTGGCTGCCTCAGGTTGTTTTGTTTTATAAGGCTACCTCATTTGGTAAGGCAGGGTTTGAATCCTCACTACAGGGAAAAGAAATCTTAAGCTGTATCCAATAAGTCCCTGTTCCAAAATAAACACACGAAACGAAGCAAATGCCAACAACAAAAGAAAAAAGACATCATGCACACACACGCGTGCACACACACAGCCCTCCCCCCCCAAACCCCAGCTGCTGTGGTGCATTGACATGCAGCTAATTAACAGCTAACAATTTCTTCTGTTATTGCTAGAGGGCAAAATAAAGTATGGGGTTTGGGTTTTTTCCCCTGCTGTATCCAGTGTTTTGTATAAGTGAATATTAAAATTTTGAATACTTGCTTTTCAGTTCACCATGTAAAGCTGCCCTTTCAAAAGGGAGGGAAGGGAAACACAACATCCTAATTGTGGAAATTTTAAATGTACTGTTAAAATGCAGATTGAATTTCAAATTGTCTTAAAGCAATATGGAATTAGCAAGTAGAATCCATGATTCGCCTGTTCATGTCCCTAGAATATCTTGTAGTTATTTCTTAAAATCTATGGGAAGAGGACTCTTACTGTCACTAATGCAGTATGGTGTTCACTGTCGTCTTTCCCCGATTTTCTAACTGCTTTCTCAAGCCATGTGTGTAATAGCTACTTTTGGAACATCTGAACAAACGACCTACACTTTTTTAAAAGTGAAAGGATGGAGCACAAGAATGCTGAAATGTTTTCTTGGTTTATTCTTCAACTGAAATTGAAAGTGTGTTATTAGCCTTCATTTAAGGAGAAAAGTCTTTTGAGAACTAGTTTTGATTTGACTGAGTTGTGAGTTCTTCAGAGCCCCAGATTATTCTCCAGTTATGTTTGTTGCTATATTTTCTCTAGGATTATGTTGGTGATTTAGCAGCTCAGATATCAAATGATGAAGAGGAGGAATTTGTGATTGAATGCCTGGGGACACTTGCAAATTTGACCTTACCAGATCTTGACTGGGAGCTTGTGCTGAAAGAGTACAAACTGGTTCCATACCTCAAGGATAAACTAAAACCAGGTCTGTACAAAGTTCTGTTGCTCTTTCAAAGTAGAGTCTTTCGAGGAATTCTTAAAGTGCTGTTGCAGAGGAGAGGCTGTTTACCTTTCTAATTTAAGTTTGGGGAAACTTAACATAGAAGAACAGAATCGTATCTAGAGATAAATATACAACTGCCACAAGATTAAGGATTTCTGAGAGGTAATACTTTCTGCATTCTGACTTAGCAGGTTCTGCAGAAGATGACCTTGTCTTAGAAGTCGTGATAATGATTGGAACAGTTTCTATGGATGACTCTTGTGCTGCTTTGCTGGCTAAATCTGGAATCATCCCTGCGCTAATTGAGCTTTTAAATGGTACGTTTGCCATGTTTGACTTTGGTTTTGTTTTTCAGAGAAGTTAGTTGATGTAGCTGTGCTGTAGCTGAATGCACATTCATTTTCTCTTGCAAGGCAGGGGTAGGTGTTTTTTATATGAAAGGCAGAGCAATTACTTGGTTACTAAGAGAAATACGGACTAGTCGTGGTCTGATAGATTTGATTTTTTTTTCCTATGCCTCCACTACTCCTGCTGTCATCTATGGTCTTTCTGCTTGACTGGAACAGGAAAGAAAATGTTCATTTTGTGTTGTTGGGAGATGATATCTCTTGTATACCACTGAATTGTCTAACTGTCGTGTAAGAACTGGGTGTTCTCTAAGCCTCACAAGCTTCTAGTTGTAAGATCTGAAACTGTGCTTTTTGTTTTATTTTTTGTTTTGTTTTTTTTTTTTTCCTTGCAGCTCAGCAGGAAGATGATGAGTTTGTCTGTCAGATCATCTATGTATTTTATCAGATGGTCTTTCACCAAGCAACCAGAGATGTCATTATCAAGGAAACACGTATCTTTTTAAGGATTGAATATCTAGAATTGCAGCAATTAATTTGCCGTCACTGCTGTTTCACCCATATTTATCTTGCATAAACCTCCTGATCTCAGAGCTTTCTTTCTAAGTAGTTTATTTCAGCTGAAGGAAAAAGCCAGGCAGCCTAGGCATGTTAGAGGGACTGCAAGAATAAGAAAGAGTAAGTTAGTTTGCCTTGAAACAGGAAGGGAAGTAGGAGGAGGATCACCGGACCAGGTGACCCATTAGTTCTTATGAAAACTGAATTACTGCATTAATTTGTTTTACAAATTATAATTCATAGAAGAACCCACACAGAGCATAAACAAACCAACCTCTTGCACTGCGCCATTAAACATATATGTTGCATAGTCAGAAGTTATGTGCATTAAAGTAATAGCATTCTTTCTTTTTTCAATCTAGACAACAAAAATAATGCTTGCCTTGTATTTTTTGTCCACCTGATTGTTCTTTGAACTTTGTCTGTTATAAGTCTTCCCTCTTCTTCCCACTATGGAGACTTTGATTCCTGTTCCTTACTTTTCTCTCTCTCCTCTTTTTTTGCCTGTCTGTTGATGACTGAATCTGTTCTTCAGTTTCCTTATGTTGTGAATCTGTTCAATTTTTGGTTTTGTATGGTACTTACAACTCTTACTTAGGCTTCACTACTTATTGTCATTGTTGTTTGCATAATATATTATCTTTGATATTTTTGAAACAAATGCATTGGAAGCCTTTTTTAAAAATGCCTAAGGGTTACGAAGGTAACAAATAAAAGATTAAACCATTCCACAGAATCTGAACCTTATGGAATAACACATAGGGTACATGGATTTCCAGTAACAGATCGGAATGTATTTTCTTTGAAGGGGCATGTAATTTCTTTTCAGCAATTTTGAAGAATATTTTGGTGCTTTAAAATGTGATTTGAAAAAACCTAAAAAGTGACTGGGGAAGGCTGCTGACCCATGTGATGGAAAATTCCTGACTATGGTTCTT
>WYDI02000327.1:19991-71716 GCA_009867235.2 Psittacus erithacus
GTGATTTGAAAAAACCTAAAAAGTGACTGGGGAAGGCTGCTGACCCATGTGATGGAAAATTCCTGACTATGGTTCTTAGTGAAATTTGCAGTTGGAAGAGCCCAGGACTGTGGAGGGGGGGAAAAAAACAACCCAAAAAACCAACCAAATCAAAAGCTCTTATCCTTAACAGTTTCTTTCCAGAGGCTCCAGCATATCTCATTGACCTAATGCACGACAAAAATGCCGAGATCCGCAAAGTCTGTGACAACACTCTAGATATTATAGCGGTAGGTCTAATTATTTTTTTTTTTTAATCATCTGCCCTTCAAGAACCTCTTTACATGGGATAATTCTAAAATAACTTGCAAATTGAAGATATTTTTCATGTACAACTTTCTAATCACATAGGTAATAGATCCATTTTCATGGGACAACGACAATCATTAATCTAAGTTTGTACCAGATTTCTGAAAAGTTCATATATATATCAGTTAGCTTTACACTACAGACACTTTTAAGAGAGTGCTTTTGTACTTAAATAAATGATTCACATTACACAAATATGTCAAGCTTTATTTCTTGGTTCTCCAGACAAATGGCTCTTGTTACTCAGCAGCTTTTATTCAGCTTTTCTACATCACTTGATGCCAGTTTTTGTTTCAGAAAGAAAATGCAGTCAGCGACCCTGAACCTAGTTGTTTGCTGCTGGGGAAACAGCATAGTATTGAACTTCTTAATAGTTTCTTCAGCTCTTGGACAGGTTTCCTTTAGTTACATGACTTAGTTTGTCAAAACACAAAGAAATTTCAGTGTTTTGCAATGTCTTAGGATTGTAGACTGTACATAATGTTGGATGTAGAGTAGCCATCATGAAATTAAATCTTGCAGCCAAAGGAGCTGCACTATGAGTCAAGGGTAGTGTCTTTGACTACCTTAATGCTTTTCCTGTCACCTCTTTAGCTGAATTACGCATAGTGCATCTTGTTCTCTGAGAAGTTTAATGTAGTGTAAGACCTAATTTAGGCTATTCTGTTGTCTTCTGTTACACTCATTAGTAATGTCTTCTAATTTAATATTCATCTAAAAAAAAGTAAAATGACACAACATTTTCTGTATTGGAATTCTTTTTATCTGGCTCTGGTTTTTGCTTCCTGGAGGTACTGAGTGAAAATCCTGACCCACCTAGTTATTGGCAGAGTTGCTGTTGACATTCTTTAAAGGTAAAATTTCAAGTAAGATGGATCTACACTTAGTACTTACTTGCGATGGGCATTATGTTCAGTTACCAAGATCAGTTATTTCCAGAGACATCTCCAGTGGAAACAGTACAAATACTTTTATCTTTTGGGTGAGGCCAGACAATCAGGGTGCTTCCAAGGCTTATTTTATCTTGGGGCCAGTGCAGTTTTCAAGTGCTTCAGTTGTTGATTTGTTCATGTTGAGGAGCTTTACAATGTGATGCATAGCATATCTAGTTACTGAGAAATGTTAGCAAAATTATTAAGCAACATTAATTTGCTATATTATTTATTTTTATATAATTAATATTATTTATAAATAATTTTGCTAGAAAAATAAGATATAGCTTCATATTTAGTATTATCATCTGAGTAAAATGTATTTGGCTTTCTTTTACCTCTTAAGAAGAGGTAATCTTTATGCTAGCTGCGAGTAAATGAGGAGGGCTGTTATAATGGATGGGTAAGGCTTCTCAGCTTGCAGGAAGCACTGGACAGGACTTCTAGGGCCTTGAATAAGAGCACAGGGAAGAAATTACATAGTACTGCTGTTACTGCGGGTGAGGGAGAATATAGCAAGCATATACTCAAAGTAGTTTCATGGAGTAAGTTGTTGTTTTCTGTGGTTGTGGAGCAGTGCCACACTTAGAATGGTGTTCACTGGTAAGTTATTAGAGTTCCCTTTCTGAGAAGGTCTTTCTAGTTTTATTATCTAGCTGCTGAGTTACAGGTTGCAAAAGTGATAACTAACACCATGCCCTGTTGGGAACGGGAAGCACAAATACACCCTCTTTTCTGGAAGAAAGAAAATGCTGCTAACTGATTGCTTTCTTGTTAATGTTGTAAGCTGGCTGCACTCTGTCTCCCAGTACCAAAAATCACAGGCAAAAAAGGCGTCACATTCTAGGTGGTGGTGGGAGAAAATTTGAAAGAGTAATTTATCAGAATGTCAGACCTTGATAGGTGTTTTGCCATTCAGCTCAGAGGATATGGTACTGCAGCCTGTAAAAACTGAGGTATTTAGTTGTGCAGCAATTTTTACACAAACAGTGCATTCTGAGTTGTCTGAGCAGACATGTTCTTTAAGAATGGTGAAACTTCTTATCTGTGCTAAACCCACAACAAGAAAAAATGAAGTTTTCAGTCTTGTTGTTCCATACATGCTGACAGGATTAGTTCCTCTGATGATGGAAATCAGAAACTAAATGTTGGAGAGTAGAGGTTTGAAAGTAATGTCTTCTCAGGGAGGCAAATGCTTCTTTCACTCATCAATAAGCTCTATATACTGTGATTGAAGTAACACTGAAGAAAATCAGATGCCTTATAAGCCTTAGGGGAGATACGCTTTCTGTAGTAAAGTAATTGTCACAGAAATTATGGAAATGTTACACTAGTGATGATTTGTTTAATATAGCTTGGCTGGACTCTGCCATTGATGAACTGAAACAGATGTGCTGCTTTAGCATAGTACGTACTGGGGAGTCGCAGTTTTGCACTGGTAGATCCAAGATATCCCTTTTGTCAAAAAGAAAGTCTGCGTTGATAATTTAGAAATGTTTCAGTCTTGTGTCATGTGCTGAGTATTGACATCAAGCAGCTAGTTTTGCACAGCTAAAGCAGGGCAGGTCTCGAGGCTCTGCTGACAGCCTGGAATCAGCAGCTGCTATAGGAGTCTTGAGCAAATGAAGTTCTCTTTTCCTCTGCCTCAGAAGCCTGGACACCTGCAACTCCAACCTTGTGGAAAGAAATGTCAGCTTCCTTGAGATGGTTTTGCTCTGTTCACCTTGGACAACATTATAGAGAGCTCACAGGGTTATTACTCTCTCATTTTTCTCATTCTTTTTCTGCCCCTAGCTCAGCCTTATTGCAGTTAAATTATTTTCCTCATTTATTCAAATGATGTTTATTAACCATAACCAGATTCTTGGACTGTGTAGTCTCAACCTTTCCCTTCCCTCATTTCTCCCCATTTTCCTATTCAGCTTTTTTACAGCTTTGAATCCAGACCTGCTTGTTTCTTTTATGATCAAGAATGGATCATTACACTTCCTGCAGAAGTAAAACGTCTTATAGATAGCTACACCATTATCCATGTGACTGAGGAAGGACCTCATGCCTAAAGTGTTTTTCCGGCTCGTATTCTTTGCCCCGAGTATTTGTAATGAATCCCAAATAATATTTGCCTCATATGCAAAGCTGTATTAATTAACAGTTTGCATCTTTCCCTATTAGCTAAGTGCCCTGACACAAATCCTCCATCTTGGGAATGCTGGAATGTCACATAAGAGGCCGGAATGTGCTGTGAACTCTCTTGTACTCTAGGATTTGGGGTCAGCTGTGCAAGATGTTGGCCAGCTCTCTTAGAATCAATAAAGACCACAGGGATTTAGTGTGGGCTTTATTTGAATAGGCAGCATACTCTGAAAATAGATAACCTTTGACTCCAGCTTGGTGTCCTCTTCCCATGAAGAGTGCTGTAATCACTCCAGGAAAATAGGTTCTCCCTTCACTTTGTCAAAGCTCTCCTGTTCTGTAGTGTCTTTTGTTCCCCTGTTATCTCCTAACAATCATGAATACAGAAATGTGGGCAGAATAGTAGCTAGGGTGTGGGGCTGCAGGCTGAACTGCAGACGTATGTTTTCACTGATCTGCATTGTTTAACTTGCAGTCAGTCTGCTTTGGTGCTGGTAGCTTTTTTGTGGCAAAGAGCATGCAGCCAGCAGGAAAGGCTCTACCTGCATGAGAAGAATAACCACGCTGGAGGAAGCATTAGACCAGCAGGCTTGTCCTAATAGGGTTATGAGAAGACAAAACCTATACTGGACAGATTTCCTTCTAGCATTGGTGCTTGCTCTTTGGAGTTGTAGGAGTAGGAAAGTGAGCTAAACCACTGATCTCTGTTAACTTTCGTAACAACTTGCCAATGAGAGAGATACCATATGCTCCTGCAAAGGGAAAAAAAAAAAGTGGTTTCTCTCTTCAGCTGTTGACAATATAGGAACCCTGTGGATGGTGTATATGTTAGGCAGACACCTAAATTTAGGGGACCTGTTTACTTTTTTTTTCTCTGCCTTGCTTTAGTTTCATATCACAGGTTTCCGTTAGCTTTGCATCAGAATATATTTAGTATGAACCTGATTGTGAAGAAGTGACTCTGGATTGTACAGGTGTGTTAGAAGTTTTTCAGTCTATGAATGAATTGCCCTCTGGTGGTGCTTACACTAAGGTAGGTGTTGTATACACCTGCAGAAGGTGGTCCTTAACATCTGTTTTTCTCCTTGGTTTATAGGGGCATACAATTCAAAGGACATGCCTCAGTTTTGGATAGCTAGACAAGATAAATCTTTTCTTTCTTAATAAATGGTTAAAATCTTTCATGTAAATTGTATGTTTTAGGGATGGCTAAATAATGAAGAATGTAACACATAACCAAGTACAGCGTTGAACATAATGAATGTTCTATTTTACTGTATAGCAGCTTTAGTTTAGTATGAGGAATCACATCAAATGAACCCAATAATAATAATAACAGACCCAATTAAAGGGCAGCCACATTAAAGTGAAAAGGAAAATCTGTTTTTCATCAGCTGTGAGAGAACACAAAGCAGATCTGTGTAGCTCTATGTTATCCTATAGTGTGTTAATCAGATACAAGGTGTGACGGAAGCCAGTGACAAAGGGAACCCCTGATAGGGAACAGACACGCTCTGATAATAGGCCAGTTAACGCTTCATAATATTTCAATGGTTCAGTAGTAAACAAAGTTGGAAGCAGAACTTCAAAAAGGATGGCACATTCCTTGCAGAGTCGAACCATACATCTTCTATGACACTTTTGGATTTATGGAAACCGAATGTTAAAAACAGTGATGTCAGGGAGCTCCAAAGAGAATAAAATCAACCTTCAAGATTCCTCCTTTTATGTTTCTAAGCATGCAGTGTTGGGGGGACGTGGGGTTAGAGAATAGGCACCTTCCTTTTATCATGTTCTTGTTGCCCCAAACACTGCTTTTCTAGTAGCTCAACATTTAAAAGGACTGAAGAGCACAAAGTTATGTTTGTATCTCGGTGATATGTAGTTTCTGTTTTAATTTTTCAGTAATTCTGTAGCAAAAAAGGTGTCCTTCATGTGTTAAAAAAAAAAAAAAAAAGCTTTTAATTGCTCAAATTATAATTACTGGAAGACTTGCTGTGTTTTAGGGAATTGTTTTGCTCTAAACTGCTTTAATTTGGCTTCTTTGTACATTTGGATGTGTTCCTGCATTTACAGCTTTTCTTCCATTCTGATGTTATTCCATTAATCATTTATCCAGTGGTGTTTCTGCACATTTCTGTGGAAAATGTACAGATGTATTCCTGATCTAGCAGTACTGAAATGAACTTGTTTGTGCTGAGGTTATATAATTGTTTTAGATGATTGCAAATCATCCTTTCCTAGGATTGCTGCCAGAATGAAACTCTTGACGAAGCTGATCATTGATCTGATTCTAGTGCTGTTACTTCTTTCTTGTTACTCATTCATAATGAAATGCAAGGTACAAAGTAGCCAAACTGCTTGAACAGGTAACTTGTGATTTTTAAGTAACCTGCAGATATGTTCAATCTTACAGCTGCTAATTTACCATTCAGGCACTAATCCTATTTTCCAAAATTTAGATGAATGATTGAGGTAAAATACCTAGGAGTTTTAAGCCTGTTAATATAGGATGGGAAATGTAGAATACAGGAATATTCTGCCCTCTTGTCATTGTCTGAAGAAAAAGTCAGGATCTGAGAACTGTGAACTGTTTTGGTTTTGGGGGTTTTGTTTTCTCTTTTTCTTTTTATTTTTATTTAGGAGGATACAAGGAGTTCATGTATATTTGTGACAGACATTCAGCATGTTCAGACAATGGTGTGGAATGGAACAATGATGTTGGGCAAGCAGGATTCGTTTGGGGTTGAAACTTTGGGAAGATCAGAATGTTTTCAAAGTACATTCATGGTTTATATGAGTTAGGTAATTTAGCTGATGGCTTTTTGAGAACTTTTAAAGGTAAACAATGTAAAAGGGATTCAGCTTTCCCACAGATTAGTCTAATTTGCTGTTTGTTAAATTTGTGTATTTTCCCCCACTTCTTTGCAATCATGATTTCTGGGAATAGTTTTCTTAAGACTGCAGTATGATTTCTGGCAGTTACAAGGTGTTTCTCTAAAGCTTGTAAGTAATTCACAGCTGCTGGAGGCTGACATAATAGCCAACGGTTTAGCTCTGGCAGATGCAGCAAAGGAGAGGTTTCCAAGATGCTGGTCAAATGTCATTGAAATTCATGCCCTTTGTTGGTTTTGTTGGTGTTTGGTTTGGTTTGGTTTGGTTTTTTATGGGTCATTTTATAAATCTCAGTGATGAACTTGCTTTTTCCAGGGCAAATCTTGTTTTGCACTATTGTTTCTAGCCTTTCCTTTCAACCAAGAGTGGGAGTGGGGAACGAAAGATCACGAGGCAGAAATAGCATGAGATGTTCTTTTACCAAACAGTATAAGGCATAAGGGTGTGTGTGATGTTTTGGGGCTTTTGTTTTGTTTGTTTTTCTATCTCTCCCTAAGGCTGCTGCGTTACTGACAGAAACCTGGAATTTTAGTTGAGGTCACTAGGCACTGCAAATATCTATGGATCCCACAGGTGATACTTGCTCTTTATATGGAAGTTATGCAGGAAGAGCAGGTTTTGGACAGGACTGCTTGCAAGCCAGGGTGGTGCAGAGGGGAATTAGAAAGGTCTAGTAATTGGTGTGGATCAGAGGTGTAACTGGAGAAATTTAGAACTATGCTGCAGACTCAGAAGAGCCCTACATCTACAGGTACTTGCATGGATGTACCAGCAAAAAGGAGTTTACATTCTGCTTTAAGCCAAGAGGAACAAACTTGCTATTTCCCCAAATAAAACAGTTTTAAAACCTACTACCATAGAATAAGGGTTCGTGGTTGCATGGCATGACTTGACGTCCCATGAAATTTTGGATGCTCTAGATACTCATTAGGAATGTCAGAGCAGCTTCTGGCAGAATGACAGGACCAACTGGTTATTGTGTTATTGGCCAGTCAGAAGGGTGAAAAATGCACAAGGTAGAGAGTGTCTTACCTGTGCCAGGCTAGAAGCAGTAAAGACAAGCTAGGTTGAATACTAAGTCAGTTTAAAAATTCAAGTTCAGTCTGCAGGGGTTTTGGAAGTTTAACCTGAGCTAGTAAGCCTAGTTATTCTGTCTTCACTGCTATTTTTTGACCTCCAGTAACAGACACATCTACTTTTGCATGTCTAGCTGGAGCAGTTCAAGAAATTACCACTTCCTAGCCAAGGCATTGTTGCTAATTGTGTGAATGTTTTTCATCCCCTTCAGGGCTAAATAAAGCAGATTTTAAAAACTTTAAACTGTTCCAGCTAGATCTCCAGGGAAAGTCTGTCTAGATCAGGTGTTAATCAATGTGAGAGTTAAATGATTTTCAGTTTTTCTCTCCTTTGTAGTTTTGCTGGAAGACAGCAAAGTGAGACCTATTTCACGAGAACATTTCTTCCTACAATTAGAAACTCTGTGGTTATGAATGTTGTTCCTGTTCACAATCCTTTGATTAAAAATTACTACCTATGGTGCATTATTTGTGAATCTTCCCAAATTGATTCCATCTGCAGATTTCATGTTGATGAGTTTCCTATAGTTAGCTGTGGCCTATTTTTCCAGTAATATTGAGAAACTGAGTATTATCCACAGGTTTATGTTCCCTCAGTGGTAATCAACAGCCCACATAGTCAGGTCTGTTTAGAAAAGTCTTCTAAACAGCTGATCGCAGTGTCCAGAGGCTGTGTCACTTCCTTATGATGCCTCTCTGTATTGAATATCGCATCACTTGAGTGCAGTTAGGCTCTAATCCAGATTGAAATTTCATGCTTACATTTTGTTTCCATAGTGGTTGGAACCTGTGTCCTGTTTTTCTCAGCTTTCTGGGGAAGTTTGTTTCAGATTTTAGTGTTGTATCTTGAGTTCCTACATCCTCTTTATTACAAATGTTGTGCACCATTTTTATGGGTATTTAACATTAATCATAAAAATCCATTATAAAATTTGACAAGAAGTTGAAAATTAATTCCTGCCTTATTGGACCTCATGAAACAAAATAAAAAGTCATTGGTTTTATCAGAACTCTTGTTGTATTTTCTAGTAACTACTTGTCCTAATGAACATTCCCCTAATGAGGCGTTTGGCCAGTGTTAGTAATTAAGTACTGAAAAACTGAAAATTGGCAGTAATTGGCTCTTCTTGATGAACCAAGTGACGAGACTGTAATGATGGAACTTCCCTGCTCAAAGTAGGTTTTTTTTCTGGATGGTGTAAAGTTACAAACTATGAAGGGAAGATTGTACTGCTGCATGTACAAAACCAGAATAATGCCTAGTGCTTGCAAAATCATTTTCTTTTTTGCTAAAAGAGCTCTGCAAACTGAATAGAGGATTTAAGTCACTGAGACCTGAAACTTACATTTTTTGCTGACATTAAATTCCTCTGCTATTTCCTGTTAAACCAAACAGATTTGTCTATATCCCATCCTAAAATACTGTGTGATGATTTTTAACAGGAATATGATGAGGAATGGGCTAAAAAAATACAGAGTGAGAAATTTCGATGGCACAACTCTCAGTGGCTGGAGATGGTGGAGAGTCGGCAGATGGATGACAGTGAGCAGTATCTCTATGGTGATGATCGTATTGAGCCCTACATCCATGAAGGGGATATTCTGGAAAGACCTGACCTCTACTACAATGCAGGTAAGGCTGCAATATATTAGTATTCAGGACTGGGATTGCTACTTCTGTGGAACAGAAGCTTGACCTGGGGCTGTGGGGGGATTTTGCTGACTCAAACTAGTCGGACAGTTGCCCATCTGTGTCACTGGGAGCAGCACTGATGCACACTAGCCAGGGATGGACGTGGCCTTGTTAGAATGTTAATGATGGATTGAGTACTGTATATCTGTCATCTTTTGAAGTGTTACAGGTCTTCAGAAATATGAGTAGACCTGTCTGAGAGGTAATGGACCATGATGACTGATCTGAATAAAGGTGGCCCAGCCTTGTTCTTCACAGCTATTTCTGTGTCCATAGCTTGTTTGCTTTGCAAACACAGACCTTTTTTTCATCCCTGCTAAATTCACAGTTATGGGATTTGATGCTGAAATTTGTTTTGCTTTTTATGTTAGTCCTGTGATGGATTTTTATATTGCAGATCTTCAGTTCTGTTGACTTCAGTTGAGCCACATCAAACCTGTAGATTCCTTAGCGGAGGCAATCATTGTGTGACTTTCAGCTAATCTGTTTGTGTGATTTTTGCTGTCTTCTATGGAATCATAGAAATATAGGGAAGTTGTGAATCTCTTCTGTAAATACTTTTATTTTTCAGTTCTTCATATGAAAAAGTTTTATTACTTGACAATTTAAAGACATTTGTTTAAAAAAAAAATAAAATTATTCTTAAGGGTAGTCATGTTCTTATTTGAGATTAACCCAAGTACATGCACAGTAGTGCATAATGACACAGCTGTGGGGGATCTGAAGTGGAATCTACTCTGTCTTCTGTAAAGATATTTCTAGTTACTAAGAAAATAAAAATTGCCATACTGGATTAAGACAGTGATGTATCTAGTCCAATATTGCCAACTGTTTCAGAAGAGGGTTCAAAAAGTTCTGCTGGAGACTGTCATGAAATAATTTGTCCACCGGATAATTATCTTCATAACTTTTCATAACTCGGAGTTGGCTTATGCTCTTAGCTTTGTGGTTATATCATTTTCAAAGTCCTGGATGACTGTGTGCTCATGGATTTATTTTTTATTTAATTGCCGGTTTGAGTCTGTGGGGTTTTTTTTATTTTCCATATAAGTGTCCAATCCTTTGCTATGATGCATGAGTCACAAAACTCTGACTCTATGATGAATTTGCAGGAATAGTAATAAGAAAAACAAAACCACTAAACCCCATAAGCTTTATTTGCAGTTGCTGTGAGAAAATAATTGTGCAAGATCTCAGAAGTGTTTAAAAAATTATTTTCAAAAGGTACCAGAACTTAAGGATTTTTTTTTCTTCTACTTTCGATTACATGTCAGCCAAAGCCACCTGCCTTTTTAGTGGTATGTTTTTCCTTTTTGAATCCTGTAGCTTTATCTTGCTCTACTAGACCTACAAGGTTACCAGTGTAAGCCATGTGTTATATGGTACTTTTATTACGTCAAGTCTGCTTTGGGCTTCCGAAGTTAAAGATATGCAGCATGCATGTTGTAGTCTCCCCTTTTCAGGTATTAATAATAAACCTTTTCTTATTTTATAGGGCCATTTCTCTTCCCAGTAGTGTGAGCTAAACAGAGTGGCACTGCTAACACTGAATTTCCTGGGTTTTGATCATTTGTGTTACAAGCTTAACGTTATTTGAACAAAGATTTTCATATTGGAATTGATATTTGACTGAGAAGGAGAGGCAGATTTCCAATAATATGTTCTGCTGATGTTTGAAAAGTGCTTTTGTTTTTAAAGGTATAAGAGTAGGTGATTATACTAAAAATATAGATTCACTTCTTGGGTTCCTTCCAACAAGTGCCAGCAGTGGTGTGCTTCTGAAGTCTGCTAGATTTATACTTTTGAGACATAATATTCTTTTGAAAAGGCTGCAGATTATTGTACCAATTGGAGTAGGCATTTGGGTGTCTGAAGGACAGAGCATGACTTAATCAAAAAATAGCAGAAATACAAATCTTTGTGCAGTCAGAAATTACATACTGTGTTTCAGTTTGATTTTTAGAAATGACCTGCACTGATGGCTGATGCTCAGTACAAGTCTTCCCTTAGCCATAAAAGTTCTTGAGTTCACTGATGGCAAGATGATCCTTATTGCGGTGATATGCCAACATCTCTTGCACAGTAACTTGAACTTACATGAATATCTCTGTAGGATCTCTGAAGTCACCTTCATAAGCTCAGTGTCCCTCTTGCTCTGAAAGTACATAATCCTAATTTATGTTGAAATGTACATAACAACAGTTGTCCTTTAACTGTGTAATCGTATTATGCAGCTGTTGCTATCCATGTGCTTTCATTTTTCTATAAATTCCTGTGAACCATAACTCTTGAGTGTTATTGTGGTTTGAATGTTAGCACTCTTGATTGAAGACACTTTAAGTAGTGGTACTTTTAGCCTTAAAGTTAAAATGTAGTGCTTTTTTTATTAATATAAAGATAAATGTTATTTTAAGGTCTCTCTGCTTTCAGGTAAGTTTTAACCAAACCTGACTGTTTAAAATACGTAGTCGCTTAAATTGATTGGTTTTGATCTGAAGTGCTGTAGGTATATAAGTGCTAATGCTCCCCCTTATTTATTTTCTGTGAAAAATACAGCATAGGTGGTGAGTAAGGAGAACTTGGCACAAGTGTTAATAATAGCCATTTCAACTTTCCTCATTTTTGGCCATTTTACATCCATATGATATCACAGGGCACTCATGTCTTGGTGAATATGCTGAAAGACAGTAATGTCTGTCTGTGTCAGATTTTTTGCTTGTCAAATAATACTCTTCCACATACTGTATACACATGTATACAATTAGAATATATCCATATACAGCTGTCTTATGCTGCTAAAATGTAGTCTGATCATGGCTAGCATTTTTCATTTACAATCTGTTGCATTGTATTCAGTCACTTTCCCATGAGGTATTATCTTCTAAATGAATCACTGTAGCACCTCATCAAATGTCTGTTAGAAATCTAGATGTGTCAATTCTATTCCTTTTATCATTTGTCACTATATTATCTTCAAAAAACATCAGGTAAATTCATAAAGCACTGGGAGATTTGTTTGAGTGCCTGAGTTGTCATCTTTAAGCCCTTGTGTCTGTAAGTAACTTTCCACTGCTTCCTGCACAGGCAGTTTTAGTAGTTTCAAAACCACAGAGGTTAAGCTAAGTGGCCTGTGACTCCTTGGATCTTATCTCTCTTTAGAGTGGAATGGCATTTGTAACTTCCTAGTCATTAGGAATATCTCTCTTTTCTGTTGAGCTATTAAAGCATCAGTCTGAATGTACCTGTTTCTGCCCTGTTTTCTGTACTACAAGTCTGGGATTGTTTTCGTACAGTTATGGAGACAAACTGATGTAGGGTCAGTTTTGATGAAACAGGTCATTATCTGATTAGAGCCTGATACTAATTACCAAATAAGAACTCTGTCTTTAATAGTAACAAGAAATGTTTTTTGAATGGTAACAAGAAAGAGTTAAGAAGGGCTCTCGTTCAGCTGGGGTCAATTCACTGACTTTACTTCAAAGGCAGTCTGGATTTACACTGATGTAACAGAGGGAAAACGTTAGCCCCTGATTTTCTTTTCTTCTAAAGCAAGCAGACACTATGAAGCCTTCAAGGAATACTAGTGGCTTTACTGCATCTTCATATGCCAGTGCTTCAATATACATGAAGCAAAAAAAAACTCCGTTAATCTGTGTTCTTGAGAGGATATCAGGTGAAAAGACCACCCTTTAGGAAATAGCTAGAAGACATTAAAATATGGGGAGAGAAAAAAAATAGTTTTGAAGTTTTCCCTTTTTTCTTGATTAGTTTTGAGAGGTACAATGGTAAAGGATAGAGTCTGAGCAAGTAAGACCTTTGCTGCTTTTTTGCTGCTGGCCAAGATTAATATTTGACCCTTCTCATTACTTTTTCCTCTGGGCTTACTTTCATGATGGGGTAGACAAGTTTGGTCTCAATATAACCTTTACAGGCCTAAGAAAGAAGGGGTAAGAGAGCATTTCTTAAATACAGCTTTTCTTCAGAGCAATAGGCTGAGCTACCTGAAGTACAAGGCTTCTTGGTATTGAAGTTGCTGGTTTTCAATATTTTTGTTGTTTTAAATTCCTTCAAGAAATATTGCAAGTTGCTAATGAAATCCTAAGACAAGCACAGGTTGTATTGCTTGCTTGCCCTGAAGTCTTGCTGCTTCATACAGTCACTGTATTTTTCTTGGTTTTATAGATGGCTTAATAGCCCCTGATGGAGCAGTGAGTCCAGATTTCTTAAGTGATTACCATCTTCAAAATGGAGACCTCATTGGGCAGCATCCTTTCTCTAGCAGGTAAATTGATCTTCTTAGAGAATACATAGAATCCAACAATGGCTATTCAGATTGCTTCACAGGGCTTCATTTGTTTTGCTCTCATAGTAGTGGGTATGGTTTACACCAAAAAAGGAGTTGTCTGAATTACATGCTTCTTTTAGCATATTAACACCCATGTTGTAATAGAATCATAAAACCATAGAGTAGCTAAGGCTGGAAAGGACCTTAGCTGTACAATAGAAAAGTAAAACTAGAGCATACAATTAATTACCTGTTATGGCAATTGCTCAAATACTATTTAGGCATTATTGTTGGGAAGTATCTAACAAGAAGCTTTAGATGCTGATTACCTAGAAGACTAGTGTCCAACATTCTTAAATTGCTAAAACTAAGCTTTGTTCAGCTGCCAAAATATTTGTGTGGGGTTTGTTGTTTTTTGTTTAGGTTGGGGAGTTTGGTTGGTGTTTTTTGTTTGGTTGGTTTTGTTTTCTTTGGAGGTTGTTTTGTGTGTGTGTGCATGTTGGGTTTTGGTGTTTTGTTTGTTTTGGGTTTTGTGGAGGTTTTTGGGTTTGTTTGCTTGTTTGTTTGTTGGTTGGTTTGGTTCTGGTTTGGGTTTTGGTTTGTTTATTTGTTTGTTTGTTTTTCACTTAACCCAAGTCTTCCCAAGGTTTTCTCAGTTAGATTATCGAGGGCACTTACTCTGAAAATTTGCTAGATGAACAGAAGATGTGAACTTGACTTTTGGGAGATGTTTCTCTGAATTCCTCCTCTGGTCAATGACCTCTCCTTCTCTGAATGTTGACAAGCTGCTGCAGTTTGAATTTCTGAGTAGACTTCTCCCAAAAATTCAAAATAGAGAAGACTTATCTTAAAGAATGGAATCTTCATAGATCCTGTTGTGTTTAGGAAATGCCTTTTATAGAGCATGAACTATGTGCACTCCGTAGGAAATATTTAAACACTTTACAGTAGTGGTACAGAATTCACTTCAGCAGGGTGCTATCTGGACATTCCCAGCCATGTGGTTGAAGTTGTTTCTTTCCAAAAGAAGAAGGTTATTTTCACCACTTGGAACTTTAGTGACCATTTGTAAAGTATGATTAATTCACAGTACGTACAGCTGAAGCAAAAAAGATTTTTCTCCTTTCGTTTCTTGTAGTTGTTAAAGCACAGTGAATGGTTACACTTGGTTGTTTATTCTACCTGTAATGCACCAGAAAGCTGAACATTTGTCAAGGGTGGCATGGTGGTAACATTTTTAACAACAAATTAACGTAACTAAAATGCTCAGATCAGGGAAAAAAGTAGGACTTGAGAAATAGATCCTCTTGGAAAAAGGAAGTGTTTCTTATCAGTGAAGATCAAGCTCAGATTAGTGTGTAATCCTTTGCACTGAGCCTATATTTGGGAAGGGAATACTGGAGCTGATAGTTTCCAAATGCACAACCTTTGTTTCAGAGCATTCAGGTATCACTAGGAGAAACTGAGGGAAGTATGAGCTATATGCTACCCTTGGAGCCTTACTATGTGACTTATCATTTTAAACTTTAAACTAGACACACAACCCAGGAGATGACAGATTTCTGTATTAACCAGGCTACTGTGTGGGTATGTGGTCCCAACAGCCATCATGCCCCCTTGGAGATGGAGGGAAAGGTGTGTAGAGTGAAGCTTGCAGACTCCTTTGTTTCCAATAAACTTAGGTGTTGCTCCAGTCAAGATGCTTTTGTTTTGCCAGAAAGCTTTCAGCTGGGAAGAAAAAAATCTTGAGTGTCCTTGGGTAAAAGTTAAAGTAGATCACTGTACCTCAAGTTGCAATCCTTTATCAGGGAGCTATGTTAGTAAACTGATTTTTTAATCTGATTGTATTCCACTTAAAATTAGTAGCAAAATACATCAGGTATATACCTAGTTAAACTAAGTATTTGTAGAATTTTCTTGCAATGTCTCAAGGCATCTTGTTGGAGCTCACCTTGAGAAAGAAAACAGAAAAACTGCAGTTTGGGTAATGACTAACTTGGTAATTGCCTGTTGAAGATAGATGGCCTTTGTAAATATTCAGATTTCTCACTAGAATTCTGTTTTCTAGGAAAACTTATTTCTGATTGCTCCATGGATTTATCTGCAGTCCAGACACACAGTCTAATTGGAAGCAGTGTAGACTGCTGCAAATGTTCTGTCCTATTTGTAACAGAGGAGGACTGAATTGTTTGATAGAATAGATACTGGCAGTCAAATGGCGAATCCTAGTTTTCAGATGTGTGTCATTATCGTTTTGAACTTCTTGGCGCCAGAAGTCAGGATTTCCTGATGCTTAGAGCTAATGTAAAATGCATTAGTGCTCCAAGGCATGAGCCATGGAATTGCCAGTCCCATGAGTTTGAAGAGCCAGACCTTCCCTTTTCCCCCAGTCTGAATTGGTGTTGGAAGGTAAAACCATACGTGCTAGAGAGCCTAATTAAAAATAATAGCAGCAAGTCAAGGCTCTTTTTATGTGTTATATAGTGTACATTTCATCCATACCAAAACATAATTCTAGGGTATTTTTATGCTTACAGTTTAAAGCTAACAAGAACCTTATGTCAAGGATTTATTTTTAACCAGTTCCAGCTTTTAATAAATCAAGATTTTTGTTATAAAAATGGTTCATTTTTCTATTATTAATGTTTGGAAATGTTTTCCAAAACTTGTTTAAAGCGAGCCGAGTTATGATTTGCATAGACATCTAGCAAGTTAACAGTAACAATTTTTTGTGAGTTCAAAGAGAAATGACCTAATAATGAGCATATTTCTGGTCTTTCCATTTGTTACACTTTTTTGTTACACAATTATTTGTTGTGCCTGTGTCTTCTGGTCTTGGCTTTTTATATTAGGGTTTTTAATTCCGTAATAGAAACAGTTGTTTGTTAAGCTATGAGGTGAGTTCTGAAGAAGTCTCCTCTTTCATTTAAGACCACCCTGTGAAGTTTGAGGTAGGTGACAATCATGAGCTGACTTCTTGCTACTCAACTTTGAGTAATCCTTTCTTCTCCTTTCTGCATTGCTATGAGGAAGACTTAGGATATGTTACATCTTCAATATCTCTCAGGTTATTTCCTATCCTTGCAATGTGCTTAGACTGGATCAGTACTTCTTGCCTCTGGGAAAGCCTTAACAAGTAGACAGAAAGACTCACCTTTTGCATGTCACTGAGAAGCTGAGCTAGTGTTGAAACAGTATTGGTGTCCCCAGTGCGTTACCAGGACTTAAGTGTGTTCTGATCACCAGCCCTATTTTTTTGGAGCCAAAGAAATCGTCTGTGAGGAGAGGTTTTCTAGGATTGCAACCAAACTCAAGTTGCCTTAAAGATTTTCAATGTAAGCAATACTTAATAGTATTTGTGCAAGGCAGCTCAGCTCACAACAGCTGTCATATATTAGGTTGTTACACCAGTTATACTGCATTGAGCACATAGTGAAAACCATGTGCTTCCTTGGTTGTAGGATACTAGTTCTTAGCAGAGACAGCCTCTGCCATTACAGTTCCACCAAGTTACACTCAGGAAAATTCAGAGGAATTGGAGCAGTGGCAGTATCCAGATGTGCAGCTGATGAAGTGGTTGACTTTCCTGTAACCTAGGAGGGATATCAGAACCATCTCCTGTGGAGTCCCTGTCCCAGGAGATACTGGACTTACATACCTAGATCTGCTGCACAGTCTCAGGGAGGTAGGAAAGTCCTTTTTTTTGAAGTCAAGTAAAACATAAGTTTTAAAAAGTTAAGGTATTTATAGGCACCTGCTGGGTTAGCACAGAGGGTTTTTTCCCCCCATAATTTTTTAAGAGGGAAACATGGAGTAATAGTATTAGCAGTATGAACATCTCTACATACGGCAAGTTACGTGGAGTATCCTAAGGACTGCATTTTTCAAAGACATTGCCTTCCCTTCACAGGGTTTCTTGGACTTGCCTTTGAAACCTAGGGACTGACCACTGTCAACAGTTGATGATGCTACTCTTCATTATCAATTTCTGCATCATAAAGTACACAGCAACTTTGAATGCAATTGTAAAAGCATCTAGCCCTAAGTTCAGTTTGTGATTTGCTTTCATGTTTGCTATTCTGGACATATCCTGAAGCAAGCAGAGATAATTGTTGTTTCTGGTACTTGTCAGCATAAAGGAGAAGCAGCACATAATAAAGATGTGGAAAGCTGCCATTTTTCTAATGCTGCTACCTTCACTTCAGGAACTGAAGGCGTTATTAGAAATCAAAATGCTTTGTTTCTCATAAGGTAGTTTGTGTGTTTTGCAGCTTTAGTTTACAGCTCTTATTTCTGAACTATATTCTTATTGGAATTTTACTGTTGTGTATGATGTCTATAAATAGAATTATTTCAGAATATAATGTACACAGAAGCAGTGATAAAATACATAAACAGCATCTCTTGTTTTCCTCAAAGACTGGGAGCAGAATGCAAACAGATTGTAAGGTATGTTTTCCATTCAACAGAAAATACATGCTGAGGAGGTTGTTTTGACAGCTTGTATCCACATTTTTTCACTGGCTACGAAAAGACTTTTGTGATTAGATTACCAGCTTTGAATCATCTTACTGTCTTTGAGAAACAGATGGACATTAGGCATAGATTTGAAATTTTCATCTGTTATTAAAATCTGTATTCAAGGCTCTGGTTCCGATAACTCTTAATAGAGAGTGAAAGTTTTATGATTGTAGCAAACAAAAAGTCCCTCACCTTTGGCTGATGTGATGACAGCTTAGTGTCTGAGCTGCAAGGGATAAAGACCAGCTTAAAGACATTTTCAAGAATCTATGGCCATTTATCAAATTTTAATAACCTTGAGACTAATTAAGGTACAAACATAATAGAGATGGCTAAATATCTTATAATAAAGATATCCACAGTATTTTTTTTACCCTTTGGGGAAGAGACCACTTTTAATCTTTCCTGGCAGTAACTAGATAATGATACAAACTTTAAGTGCAAAAGCCAATTTTTTGTTAATATCTTCATCAGAGTTCCCAAATCCTCTGTCTGTAGCTTTAGAAAGTTTATGAATGCTGGAGCTGGCCAAAATTGTTTATTTCCCTTATCCTGAGGAAGTTTTTTCCTGTACAGAATCCTTGAACCTCTGATGTAGCAGAGCTGCCATTGCATAATCTTCATTTTTACTAAGACAAGGCATTTCTGTGTATGTGCTCACATCTCTCAACAGAGATCTGATTGAAACTTCTTCCCAGGAAGCAGTGAGGTTTGGCATGTCAAGCAAAACCAGTTTTATGGGGTGACTGTCTGTCCTTGGTGGAACATCTTTCCTCTTGCCTGGATTTACAGCCTAAAACTGTAGCTGCATTTCTTCTTTTTGCCATGGCAAGGTCATTGTGATATTTTGTGAGCTAAGTATACAGAGCCAGCGCCTTGCAGGCTGCTCTGTATTGACTTCAGTTAAGCTATGTCTGTCTCTGGCAAGAATAGGTATGTATAACCAAGCTGTTGTGTCTTCGGTTGGCGGAAGCTGCGGTGATGTGTGCTTCAGTAATACATGGCTGTAGGTCCCGGTGGGAGCACAGGGAAGATTGTTTCTGTGACTTACCTTATCTCTAGTTACATTACCCACATGTAATATCTGCATGTGCTAAATGGCCACATTCAATGGCAAGAATAGTCATATGCACAGACTTTTTTGCTCGGGTACACTGTTGAAAATTACATGTGAATTTTCAAGGGGAAAGACATAGGTCTGTAGCCTTCCATTCCTGTTGACTCCTGCAAGGTCATGTGAACTCCCAGTCATGAGCTACATGTGAATAGCTTCTGTTCAGGTCAGATACAGGAACAGCATCAGGCACTGGCAAATGCTCACTTTGTGAATATTTAGCAAAAAGTTTTTAAATGGTTGTATCTGTAACTTAAATTCTACATCAACATTTGTAGCTATCTTACGTATAGATCCTCATCTTCAATTATATTTGCTAAGAGCAGTCACATGTTGTACTTCTCAAGCATTGAGGATTTAATCTCTTCCTTGTTTTAGTCTTTAAACCATACAGGATATATTCCTGAAATAACCTTCTTAAGGACTGAAAGAGTTGGTGACCCTGTTCTGGAGTGTTTCTCATCCATGTCACATTTTCAGTCATGTGCACAGTTTGTTTAGAAGTTTGAACATTCCCTTCCCAGCCTTTCATCAGTTAAGTACCATCTTGAAGGCTATCTCTGAAGGTGAAAAACTAATACATTAGTAGACAGTCAAAGTGAGCTGCTTCAGGCAACCCTTTACAGCTTTCAGCGGTGGAAGAAACTTTGTTTCATGGTTCTTGGGAAAATTGGCTTAGATAAAAAAAATGATCTCATGTGGGGTCTGTGCTACAGTAGGTTTGAAGGTATCCACATCTCTGTCCTTATTTGAATAAGGGCAATAATGCTTTCCTGTCTGAGAGGTGGACATATAGTGAATATAAAATATTTAAACAAATAGAAAAAAAGCTAATAAAGTGTAAGTTATTATGATTCTACTTTTACGCATTTTACCATAGTGGTATTTCTTACAGTTCTGTGCCTTTTTTCTTTTTCATACTTAAAGTTTATTTTAAAAACAAAACAACAAAACTTTTTTGCCTTTGCAGTATGTTCAGCAGAGTTGTACTCAGCTTCTACCATTTGGACAGTATTTAATGTGCATTTCCCAAGAGAATCAAATTAGGTTTTATTAGTAAATCGGGCCTATAATCTCGTAGGCAGGTTTTATTAGCTTATCACACATCAGTATTAGCAAATTGTAAATCCCACTGAAACAAATTTGAAAAGGACTTAAAGAGAAACCCAGAATCAATGAAGTTTTGGAGGCAAATAAGGGGGTTTTTTGCTTTGTTTTGTGGGATGTTTTTTGTTGTTGGTTGTTTTTTGTTTTGTTTTGTTTTTAATCTCAGAAAAATGTTGTTAGTGGCTGCAGTCGTATCTCCTGTTTAAATCATATTCTGTTGTTATTAACTGCCTACCTGTTTAGTTTTAAGTAAGTTAAACTGAATATGGTCAGCAGGATTCCACTAAATTTCTAATATGGCTCTATATGGCTTGATATAACAGATAAAGCACACTTCTCATTTGGACAATACAGCATTTACTGACTATTCGTGTGAAACAGGAGGGTAGATTTCTTTTTGTTCATCGGTCCATGTTCAGGTGATACATGTGCTTGGCATTAAGATCTTGCAACTAAAATATAGTAAGAAGGGAGGAGGAACTGCTGCCTTTTGGAGGGTTTTGATTGAAGTCTGGGACAAGCTTATTGAAGGACTTCACCTGACTTCTTCAGATCATGTCCTAAGCCAAAATTCACTGTATAGTTATTTTCCTTCAGTACTTAAATGTAGGGGTGGTGCTTCCAGAACATTGTGCTTCACGGCTAAGAGCTCTTGAAGTGAACTTGAGTGTCTTCATTTCTAGTTTGTAATAATTTGTTTCTGCACCAGTGCTAAACTAGTTATCTCTTTCCCTGTTTTTATTTTTTTTAGGTAGCGGTCATATTCCCTGCTGTCATTTTTTATTTTTTTTATACTGTTTTCTCAAAGCAGCATTTATAAAAATGAAGTACCACAACCTGATCATTTTACAATCCAGTTTAGGTGTCACTAGTTTAGGTATTTGACCAAATTATGCTGTTATGATGTGGACAGCTTTGGTAGCATTTTTGAAGACCAGGAGTCTGATTATTCAAGGGGAAGATTTTTCTCTAAGACCCAGATTAACCAATGAGTTTTTCCTGGAGTTTGAAGGTCTGTGCATACTGCACCACCAAAGTATTAGGGCCCAGCACTACCTGTGAATTGCGGATATCCAGAAGAGGACAATAGTCTTCATATCCAGTATTCAATATACAGCAACTTTTTTTTAATGTGCTTGGGTGTTTATTATTATTATTATTATTCTCTACTTGAACTGTATCCAGAGAAGCTTCCAGGCAGCTCTCCTTGTATCCCCCAATACACAGATGATGTCCACGGTTGCAACACACAGAGCTGATAGTCAAGATGGGCAGGGAACCAAAGTCAAGAAGTGAGGTTACTCATCCAAAGTCAGGTGCCAGAGCCTGGAATTAGAGCAGTGCTCTCCTGTTGGTGCTTGTAGTGCCACAGTGACTGGACCACACCACTTCTCCAAGGTGTGTGGTCCGTGTCATGCAGGATCATGTTGCACTTGTTTCATTTGCTGTAAGAGCTGTTGAATTGCTCTGAACAATTACACTAGTATGCAAAGAGATGAAATAGCTTGTTTGGGAATATTTTTAAAGGTGCAATTTTTTCAGCAAGTTGCAGATGCCATTTGGGAAGAGTTACCATTGAGGTTTTAATGCACTTAGTCTCTTCTGGAATATAGGATGCTTGGGCCTCTTTCATTTGCAATCACTTCTTTAACGTTTTTTTTAGTTGCTTTTTATTTTACTATATTCCACCTGCAGTTGACCTCATTTAACCAAAACGGTTATGGCTATATGTGGCTATTAAGAATTTTTAAAGAATACCAAAATGCTGCAGCAGTTAGCTCAAGTCCTGTGGAATGTCTTACCAAAAAATACCCCAAACCTGGGTCTGTCTCTTCTAAAATGTAACATTAATTAATTCCCACGTTCTGTCTGCCACTCTTAGTCCCTCCAGATGTGCTGCTAGAAATAGACTGGCTCCTTGGTTATAAGCCATCTGGGCTCTGTAAACTGATTTGCACTTATATTAAACAATAAGTGAACAGAATGCAGAAGAGTTATTAAAGCATATGTACATTACTTATAAATCTCAAAGTAAAATATTAAAACACAGTAAACGGGAATGGAATGTGCAAATGAAGACCTGCTTGTTTTAATGAGTTTAGCTGTGACCTTCTCAGTTTCATCCAAAGAAAAGAATTTTATTTTTCACTTAAAAAATAAAGAAAAAAAAAAAAAAAGGAAAAAAGAAACTATAAAACTGCTTACAGAAGTATCCGAGACAAAAACAAGGAAATATAATGTTCTAAACTTGACTGGTCCAAACCACTCAAGCTGCTGTGACAGCTCATAAAACTGAGAGTAGTTTTTAACTGGACTCTGTTTTACATTGCCAGAGTGAATTTTCCTTGCAGGAAGTAGCCAGAAGGTTTATTTAGTTTCCAGACTGCTGCTTTGATCTTTCCATTCTGTCACTTCTCAGGTTACATAGCCCTTTTTCACTGCAGTAAATCTGCAACAGTTAATGAGAATAAAATTTCCTCCTTCTCACTGATCGCATGCTGTTAAATGCCAAACCACAGCCAGCAGCATATTTGCAGAATTTGGCTGCACTGTACAAAAACAGCACAATCAGTTTAATCTTGTTGGTTTTGTAATTCATTTTATTGAGTTTTCCTTTTTCAAGTGACCTATTTTATCAAGACAAGTGGTTGGAAGGCGAGACCTGGAAGAAAGATTTAAAACTGTAATAAAGCAAAGGGTGTTTTGTATGCTATGTATGAGCATGCTCACAGGATTCAAAATTAAACCTACAGTGAGTAGTTTTAAAAAGTCTTGTGTATCGGTGGGATAGTTCTTATGGCTATTTTTTGAACTAAATATGTGCTGCGAACAAGCCTCCAGTATAAAAACTAATGCAACATATCAAATTAATTTCTTTTCCAAATAGTTAAAATTGGTTTGATTCTAAAATTTAACTCTCTCAATCTGTGCTGATCAGCTTCAGTCATTCAACTGTGATGACTGAACCACCCTCTTCTCTTCCTTTTGGAAAACTAGAAGGTTTGGAGTGTTTTAACTTTCTAGTTAAAGAGTTTATTTGCCTTCTGGGATTTATCTTTTTAAGCTTTATTTTTCCAAGACTCCCTGCCCAAGCCTTGGCTCATTTAATAAACCTGTTTTTGCTCATTTAATTGAAGTTTAAAATTTTGCATGATAATGCTACTCTAAGGTATAGAACTCCAAGAAAATATTCTACGTCTGTATCTGGCTTGTTCTCTAATATGTCAAGTGTTTGCCTTAAGAAAGCAAGCAGGAAGAAACACTGATATTTACTTCCTTCTTGGTTTAAACTATAATCATTACTGATTTGGAGTAGATTTTGACAAGATTTCACTAGGGCCCTATGTTGCTATGTAAAAGTGGTTGAAATCTGGACAATCATTTGTGGCGGTAAAAAACATTTGAAGTTTATTCATCAGTAATAACGCTCCAACTACATTTGCTGTGTGCACTCTAGTGAGCACTGCAAATCCCCCAGTAATGTTAACTTTCAGAAAAGACTTTGAAAGCTTTTATTAGCTGCAGCTGTAAGTCAAAGTCAAAGCAGAACAGATTTTTTGACTCTCCCTCCCTCCGGCATCTGGATTATCATCCACATTGAGTTGCCTGTTTCTTGGTGCTAAGCACAGTAACCTGTTGGCATGGCTTTTCTGGGCATTTGTACACAAGAGGGAACTTTTTTTCCCTGCTTGTTCTGAAGCACGGAGCTGAGTTGCAGTGTTTGGACTTGAAGAGCTTGTATAAGTATTTAAAAGGAATAATTCTCCAGCTAGGAGCCCTTCAATGCAGGGCACTGAAAACTTGTGTTTCTGCTTCAACCGAGTACATTTTCACAGTGGCCCTGCTCTGTAACCTAGCAAAGGAAGCAAGAAACACTTCTCGTCTGGAAGGTTTGTGGAAGATGTGGGCCAGATCCTGAGCTGATGTAGTCAGTGACCGCAGTCACCTCTATGAAGTTGGTACTTCACAATCTTACTCTGCTCAGGCTAGTGCCTGAAGTTTCTGTACCCAACATAACACTGACATTGCTGGAGCTCAGTGAAAGAGATGCTTGAAACTTTCCCAAGCCAGACTTATTATAGTTTAAGATTAAGGCAATGTACTCCTCAGTTTACGGAGTTGGCAGAAATAATTTGGACTCTGCAAGGAGAGTGGGGGAGGAAAGGACATCTTTATTGTCTGCTTCTCAGGGCTTTTTTGTTTAAGTTCATAATTAATTTTTAAGAAATGGATGTATCTAATCAGGAGATTTGGCTAGTTGTTGAGCCAACTGCAGAGGAGATGTTTCTGTCAGGCTTATAATGGAAAGTCAGAACTCTTGGTTTCTGTTCCAACTCTGACTGTGCACTTGACCTTTAACAAATCCTGTACAGAACAGCTGAGAAACTCCCTGTCTGTGTGGCAGAGCTGTGAAAGAAGGCATGCTCATGAAATTATCCTGATGCCCCTCAAAGAAACAAGATGGCTCTATGAAACAGCTTGAGTTGCTGTGGTTTGCCCCCTGACCGTGTTCTGGATTGGTTGCTTTTCTAGATTAGAAAAATTATTTTTTCTTCTTTATGAGGGATGTTACAGAATAAGCAAAAGTCTTCTCTATCTATGTCAGTCTAATTTGAGTCTTCTCAGTACTGTATTTTGTCACTTGGCTGTCTTCTAATGTCTGGGGTGTTTTTTCTTTCAATACTCCAATGGGAAACTGAGGTCATGGAGAAAAGGAGCAACTTGTCCAGGATCGCACAGCAGGTAACTGACAAAGCAAGAAACTGAGCCCAAGTCCTAGGCTGCTTTTGTAGAGCTTGGATGGCAAGCTCTACAGCTTTCAAACAAGGCTCTTACTGAATTTGGCTAAGCAAGGTAATTTGGTTTTAGTTCAGTGCTTTCTTACTATTCAGTTGGGAAATACATATTTATTTTTTTTTTAAATGCTGCCTCCCCACCAGTGAATTTTGGCATGCTTATTGCTTGGTGCATAGCTGGAGCCTGACACAGACGACACAGTGCTCATTTCTCCACAATTGTCAGATTTGCATTTGTTTATAATTAAATGGCAGAAACAGCAGTATTGTGCTGAGATACAACTGGGCACCAAGTCCAGAGCCACTGGAAACTTTAAGTCATTACGTAGACTGAAGAAAGCTGGATCACATGAAAGGAGAGACATGATCATATCCCTAAAAGCTGTATCATGCACAAGGGAGCTAAAGTATTGTTAGTGCATTTCAGAATGAACCTGTACATCTTTTGAGCAGATACAGTATTACTGCTTAAGGAATGTTAATATTCAGTACTAATGTAGAGATGGATGTGGTATTTGATGCAGTGTGCGCAGTCACAGTCCCTGCCACAAAACTCCCCTCCCAGTGGAGCTTGAGGGATAGAAAGCATGGGAAAAAAGCTTCACAGATAGGGAAGAAAAAGTCAGGGCCATGAGAGGCAAAATTTAAGAGACTTGTGGTTTGGAGTTTAACGTCATTACCAGCAGTGGGAGAATCTACAGTTACAGGACATTATATAAAGAAACATTGTTTTTTCTAAGGCTTCTCAGTGTAGGCTGTTTCTCCATAACCCATGGTTTGTGCTTTTACTCTGAAGGACAGAAAATTTATGGTCAGTGAAGCAAAACCAGAAGTAGCTGGCATGCAGAAGTAAGTAGGATCATCTTCTCAATCACTCGACTCTAACCAAGGGAAAAGGCAACCAGCTTTATGCTACTTTCTGATGCTCTTCACTCTTTCATGACTGGTGTCATGAAAATGGTATTTTATGCAGTGGTTAGCTGACAGCATCAGCAGAAAGACTAATCCCTAATTGGGGAAGCATGACTGCAGCCTCTCCCCATCCCATATGGGATTATACTGCCCTGCAGTGCAGCTGTTGTCTCAGACCTACAGTCTAGCACCTTTCATCAACACTTTGAAACAAACAAAAATACTGAGGGGAGAGAAAAAATACAAACTTGCTTCTGGCAAACTCCTCTGTCTCTTGTTGGCAAGTATTACAAACAATAAACTCCATCTCAATTGTACATCTCAGTTGTACAGGTTATAATGCTGTGCTTGTCTCAAAATTAGAGACTGATGTGCAATTTCTATGGCTTAGGTACCTCCTTAGGCAAAAATACAGCCTGCAGTATTCATCTGAACATAAATTGTTTTGTCTGTTACATACAGGAACCTGATACAGCATTACAGATTACAGGAGTTTATGGCATGTGAGTTTATAAGGCAATACAGAATGGTAACTGTACTGTATATTATCAGTGGTGCCATCACACACAAGTAGATTCACAGAATGGAAACATTAGGACTTCGAGGATGTACTGCATGAAATTCTGAATGCCTGCCTGGGATGAGGTAGGCGATGTTTTGAGAGTGAAAATGGTGTATTTTAGAAACCTTAACATAAGGTGTATAAAGGGAGAAGGTACAGAGGAGACAGTGGGGTTGCTATGAACTGTACTGATGTCAGGCTTCTGAAGGATGCTCAGAAACCTTCTGGTTCAAATCCTGTTCTCTGATGCTCAGGAGAAGTTTTGCAAAGCTGCAGGTATGATCAATGGCAGCAAGAAGAGATGTCACCTGTGTAAGCAGGGGCTGCATATTAATGCCTGCAGTAAACCCTCTCAGCAGCTCACTTAACCATGTGGAAAACTTTGGGTGTGATTCTGTCAGTTATGGTTATGGTCTTGGTCTTGGTTATGGTTGCTGGTGAGTTGAGAGCTGTCGGCAGTGTTTGCTCTCTTGCCAGGGTCAGAGGACCTAGTCAATTACAAATTTATAATTTTTTCGTTCCTAATAAAATTATAAAACTTGTATCCTCACTGAGTAGCTTGGAGCCTCAGATGAGGCTTACATAAGCCTTGTTGATGCAGAGTAAGGAAGGAGGATTGGCAGGGATTTAGAACAAGTTTAGGATGAAAATGTAGCTGAAATTGTGGCTCTGGTGGAAGCACCATATGTTTAGCTTGGATTGAATTTTCAGTGGGCAGTGATTTCAGGGTGCTTTAATTTTGGGTTACCAACCATGAAACTGATGGGCAGAAAAGGATTAAATTTTGCCCCTAAAGTGTAAATTCATAAACTTTAACCTCTAAGGTGAAGACTTTTCCCCGGCCACCTTCACCAGCAGAGGCAGTCATGGTCTTTTACACTACAGTCTATACTACAAGCAATTCTTGCCGTGCTGCTTCATGCCTCTCTTGTGAGTGTGCATGCCTGTTTCTTACTGGGATTGTTCAGAGATCCATGCATCCTGTGGGAGGATTTCCAGTTGGACTTCAGGGGGTTAGTTTTACCAGGAATTTCTCTGGTGACCCAGGGCTTGCCTTTCTGAGGCTCTGCTTATGCTGGAGAAATTAGTGCCCGTTTTAGAGAAACTTGTCAGCACCAGCACTAGTAACAGTGTGAACACTAGTGTGGACAGGCTCAGATGTCTGTCACATCAGGAAAACCTACAGAAAGCAGCCCTGCTCCATGGCCAGTCTGCATGCAGGTGCTAATTACCCTCGTTCAGCCTAAGCTCAAGAGCCTCTCTTCCTGTACGCTGCACTCATGAGCAGCAAAGATACCTGAATGGGAATTGCAGCAGACGGCTGCTGGCATAGTGTGTCCTATCTGAGCCTGCCAAGTTTTCCAGACATATCACAAAGCCTATCTAGTCTCTGAGGCTCTGAGTGCAGGAAGGAGTTGAGGAAAGGAAGTATTTTGCGGACATAGTGGGATGCTGGCTGGCATTTCCTGCTTTGAGGGGAGCACTGTTGGTCGTTACATTTTAAATTATGTCAGGGCACCTTGGATCCTAGATGGGTATATTAATTTGGATGTTATGAATCAGAGTAGGTATCAATAAGTAGAGCCGTTAAGAAATCTCTCCTCACTTGTGCACATCAGGAACATTTTCCTCTTCGGCATGTGTTCTTCAGCTCCCCAGCAGTACAAGCAAATTGGAAAGTTCAGCTGTCATTTGGAGAAGGTCATAGATCACACTAGCAGCCTGAGTAATCCAAGAGGTTTTAAGTATCCTAGCATTTAGTTTAAAGTGAAATTTGCTCTGACAGGGGCTGGCAGACCAATAGGAAAAAGAAATATTTGTGCTTGGAGAAGTGCTTGTGTAGAGACCTCGAGTATAACTGATGGCTAGAAGTGATTTCAGTCTAAAAAAAACAAATCATTAAGAGAGTGCATAGGGGTAAAATACACAGTTCATATTTTAAAGGGTCTCAAAATGAACCAGCAACTGGGGTTAGCAGTACATAGTAATTAGCTGTACTGTTCCCCGTTTAACTCCATCAGCTCCAGGCATGGTGGTAAACTTTGCACAAGAAAACAGTCATGCTTTGATGGTGTGGAGAGTGAGCACCAATCTCAGTGTGCACATGTATGCCATTTTGTGAGTCAGAGCTGCCTTAAATAATTTGCAGATTAAGGCAATGAATCATTTTTCTCAGGAGTTTGTGTTGTGGTGCATGATCTGTCTGTTACACAGCTATCAGGATCACATACATTCCTGCTAGGTACCTGCTGGAACAGGAATGACTAATGGGGAGAAAAAAATACCAATTTGCGGATGAGTATTGTTATCTCAGTGGCATAATTATATGTCCCTAACTTTTGGTGAAGACAGGCTGACACTTGCTCTGTGGAGCATCAACTTTCCCTGTATATGAGGTATAATAAATAAGGCCAACTTTTTCCCAGGAGTAAGTTTCAAAGTGGATTGTTGGTGTAAATTGAAAAACATGTGGCACAAGTCATATCTTGGGCAATCATTACCCAACAAGTGTTTACAGATGAGAAGCTACCATCTTTCCTGGCTATACCCTTCTGCTGTTCTTGGCAAATGTGGCAGGGATTCATCAGCACTTGGTTTTCAAACTGGTCTCCACCTCTGAGGGTCATGCTTGCAGAGTCACTGCCCTTGGCCTGCCAGCCCCACCAGTACACCAGACTTCAGTCTCCAGACAATGTTTGCTGTTTTGTTGCCTTACCCCTCAGTTACCTCCTGGGTTCAATAGCCTTTCCTTCAACTAAGAGGGGAAGCTTCTTGCTACAGGCTGCCAGCACAAATAATCAAATAGGCAAAGCTGGTATATTTCAAGAGCACTAACGTAAAAATGAAGCCAGTTTTTTTTTAAGCATGGACAAGCCTTCATTTACTTCACAGAAATACTCAGATAGGAAGGAGTGGTGATTTGATCAAGGTGTTCTAATGTGATTTTTCTGTTCCTTTTTATTTTTTTTTTAACTGTCTAAAGTAGTTATCAGCTGATTCATCTCTTCCAGTTTTCTTCAGGACACTAACATATGTCTGAACCATTTGGAAATAACTGATACTCCTCAAAGTTTAAACTCTGGGGATCTTGACCTAATTACTTACACATTTATTAAAAAAATATAAAAAAAGATTTTCTGAGAATGTGATTGAAACCATATTTTCCCTGCTCTTGTTATCAATTTAAATACATTTAAAAGTTCTTTGAATAAGGATTACTAAACTGGAAGTAGCTGGAAGGGCTCTGCCCGCAGTAATAGAGGCCCACTGCCACCTTGTGGTTCAATGTCGTTATTACACCTCGCCATGGCTTTGCACCACTGCGTGGTACTGGCTCCATGGCTACTCTGCGGCTCGTTGCCGTGCTGAAGGGCCTGATCAGACGGATGGCTCCGTGTATGAGTTTCGGGCAGGGGCATTGCCAATTCGAGTACAGACAGACGTGGAAATAGCAAAGCACTTTGCGTGCTGTATTTCTCAAGATATCTTCAGGTGAAACAATGATTTTTTTTTTTCCTGCAGTTTGGCTGATGGCTGTGTCCCTTCCCTCTCAGAGGACACCTCTCTGCCTCAGAAATTCCACCTTCATGTGATTATCAGAATATCCCATGAGTGAACTTGTTTCCTGAGAAACCAAGTACCAAAGATCCTTTTCTAGGACCTCATGGAAGCACAATCCAAGGAAAGAGTTTTTGCAAGGACAGAGTGATGGACATGGTCCCCCACCACTTCAGCTGAGCCCTTTCAGTCCAACCAATTCAGGAGTGCCAGCTTTTTCCTGAGCCAGGGCCTGGGGCCCACCCATTGTACATCTTCTGGATGGGTTATTCTTTCCCAGCCCTGACTCTTGCATAACCCATGTTCCATATGTATAATTGGCAGTAATGAGGTTCAGCTTTTCCCCACTCCAACAGCACTCTGGTTCTTTGTGTTTTGGCAGTCTTCAGAGGGGAAGTTCAACTCCTTTCAATGCATCCTTAGTCAGACAATAAATCAGAATCCTTTTCCATTTGACCTACTGAAGTGGAAGTTAAGCAGTGACATAACTATGAATAGGCAATAATCCAGTATCTTAGGCAGTGTTCCTTCTTCCTCTACCTCCTGCATGAGAGTTATTGTTGAGTATGAAGTATGTGCCACTTTTCCCTATGCAGCTTTTGTGCTTGAGTGTCTAATTCATTGCTGTGGGACTTTGTAGGTGTAAAGGATGCTGTTCTACATGAAAAATTAATTTTCTGTCTCCTTAGTATATAACCTTTAAGTATATGATGAATTATTTCTGCCATTTGGTTGTTAATGTTGTATCACACCAAAATCAGTGTCCTTTACTCAACTATGTTGATGTGCCAGATATTCTTTTTCATTTCTAGCAGGTCATTTTCCCAGGGGCTTCATAAAATGTACTGAAGGAAGGAAATCAGATTATTCAGATGTGCTGTGTTGGGCTGGGTTATCAGTGGGCTTTGCAAGAAGAAGCATCCCTGAAGCCTTTCCTTTAAGACAGGTTAACTTTAATGTGCAGAGAAACTGAGTCACAGAAGTAAAGTGCTTTGCCGGTAAATCCATAAAGGATAGCATATTTCTGTCTTTCTGGAATTTCTATTTGACCTGAAATCTTTTCCTTGATAGGAGTTGTGCTGATTTATCTGCAGCAATTCTTTTCCCATCAAGGGAAGAGGGGAGAGAGCAGTGCTGGCTAGAAGGAGAATATGGCTTGCAAAGTTGCCTCACTAAATTGTCTCTCTAGCAGGAAGAGTTGCAGCCACCAATGCTAGCACACCTTCCTCACCCTACAAAACCCTACATTCTCTCTCTACTCTTTTGTAGCATCGGAGTTGATGGGTTTGGTCAACCATCAGGAGTTCCTGGCCGCCCAGTGACTGCCTATGGATACCGCCCGGATGAACCTTACTACTACAGCTATGGAGCACGATAAAACAGCCCACTCTGCCCTCCAAGATGCTGTCATCTGCCCTGGAAGAATGTGTGTGTGGCTGGCAGCAGATCTATCCCTTAGTAATGCATGATTGTACCACGATGGGTCCATTGTTATGTATCCTTTGGCATGTGTAGCTCCAGGTAAACCTAGCCTTTCTCAGTCCAGTGTTTTAGTGAGTGTTTGTTCTTCGGTTGCTGTTTGTTATAATTTTTGTACAGTATTTGCTCTGTGACTTAAAAGCAAGAATTGGAAAGCTGCTGGATCAGAAACTGTCACATTATGTATATTAAGCTACTAATTTAATTTCTATTAAATACAAAACCTATGTGGCCAGCGGCTGTGAATGTGTTTCTAACCAATGTTTCGTTTGTTTTACAAGACATTTAAGAAGAATGCTTCATGTGAATTGTGTTTAACATGGACTGTTTCCTGCTAGCACTTCAGTAACAGGAACACTGTTAAGCCCTAGCATCTCCTGGCACGCCCTAACACAATGTTACCAAAGTCTGCTCCTGGGTCTGAAGGCTTTAATAATGGAAAGATGGCACAGATTCACTCCCCTGGAGCTTCAAGCACTTACAATCAAGTTTAAATGCTTGAAAGCACTTAAAATTAGAAACTACACTACAACAGAACACCTTTACCATAGTGTTTAAATAGACTTCTGTGGGCTGAGGGAACACAGCCACATCCTGAGGACTAGCAAGAGAAGAAATCCCATTAACGTGGTTCAGAATCCAGATGCAGAGCCTTCCCCCCCTGCTTCTCTATCCTAAAATACTAAGGCATCCTGCCCTGCTTGTTTGCAGGCTATTAGTCTTGTGCTTTAAACATACCTTTGAAAACCTTGCTTTATCATTTAGAAGTGTGCAGGTACTTTTATATGCACTGTTACTCACTATGTGTCATGCTGCTTGACTGGAAATGATTCTAAAATTAGCCATGGCATTTCCTACCAGTTTTCAGCTTCCTCTCTGCGCTGGCTTCATGTTCATGGCTTCACTTACTGGAGGTAGGTGGGAGAACAGTATTGCCAAGATTAACTAGTGTTTTAAAAATAACTTTCTATTCATTTTTTAACTATTTTTTATGCAGTTTCTTGGAAAACGTAAGATCTTGCTAAAAATGCTACACAAAACTTGAATTAAACTAATGGGTTTCCAGTGTCATACTTTTCTAGATTTTTTCCACTGGTCCGCTCCCACACTTTATCTGCCCAGCAGTTGGGCCACATTTGCTCAAAAGCTTTCAGATATTATTATATTTATAGCTGTGAGCGGAATTACCTGAACTGCACAGGTCACACACAGGCTTTTCTTCTGAGACTGGTACTCGCTCGTCAGGCTTCTCCAGAAAATTAGTGTGAAGTTATTTAAAGCAGTTGCCCTTCTCGTGGAATGTGTTTTTTGGGGGAAAAAAAAAAATGAAGTAGGTCCTTGGAGAATATGCGAAGTATCAATGAAACTGAAGGAGCCTTTAATTGGAAGCTTCAGGTTAACAAGGAACTACAGTTGAGCTTCAGCAAATGGGTGCAGATCTGTAATTGTAATACAGTTGTGACCATGCTGAGAATAAATGGCAGTGGAAAAATCTCTGGCTGCATTTTTAGTATTCAGTGTTAGGAGTTTATGAGAAGAGAATAAAAGATCGAGTATTTGTAGCTTTGCCTGGAAGCAGCTAAAAGAAGAACATCATTTATCTGCAAGCAGAGCTTGGTAAAAATTACTCAGCACTTAGTAGCCTGAGGATAGAGCCTGCTAGCCAAGATGAAAACCAGCTGTGCCACTATACTCTCTAAGGCAGGAGAGAGGCCGATTTTCCCTTTAATTACAGTTCCTGAGCCAGAAAGGGGGGAAAGATAGGAACACATAGAATTTTCAATCTATATCACATTTCCTGTGGGTGCCAGAGGGAGACTGGAGTGTCTGACCTGTAGGGTAACTCTTTAATTATCTGGACTCAGTCCCCAAGTACTGTATCCTGCATAATATGGTGCGAGGAGGGATCTGCTTTCTTTTAGCAACTTCTATAACTCCTGTTCTTTCCTCCTTTTCCTCATTTCCCTGACTTTGTGTAGCTCCTCTTCTTTCCCTGCAGCAGCAATTCCAAACTATCCCATGAGTATCCTCTTTCCCAGTCTGCTGCTAATTCATTAATGAGTTTGGTTAGGCAGGTGTTTGAGACATAATTAGGCTGTAAAGTTAATAGCACAATGAAATAAGTATAGGCTGAGAAGTTCGTATGTCTGTTAGCTATTATTGAGGCTTTCTGCAGATGTACAGTATAATTTCAGTGAGCAATATACTTAATGCATCAGCCCAAGATCTTGTTTTAAATTAGCATTTGTACCACACAAGTACTTAGGAGCTTACTAGGGCAACAGAGAGTGGGGAAAGCAAAAATAAACAAATATCCTTGGCCTGGAAAGCTTACGAAGGACCTGACTCAGTGTTTTAAGTATCAGTGTATGCCTGGAGCTGTCTGGTAACAGTTTAACATATGCATTTCATTCCAAAGTAAGACTGCTGTGATTTTGTTTAATTTAATCCACTCTGGATTAAATGAAACAGGAACAAGATGTATCTTCTTTTGGAGTAAGTAGGACAAGCTCTGTTTAGATACAAGAGATTTCAAGCCTCTCTGGCAGATTCCTTAATGGAAATTCTGTAATGCACCACTGGTGAGCTCAGCCATCCAATCTGCATGGGAGAAGGCTGGGAATAGCTACAACTGTCATTCCTTCCCTGGCCATCCTCAAGCAAAACAAAATACAGCAAAGCTGATTTACTCGTGCAGCTTACTCTGCAGCTGCAGTCCTTAAAAGTTGTCCTGATCTGGTAATTTTTTCTTTATGAAGTTAAGGAGAGAGAGCTCTGAGGCATCAAGAGAGGTACTGGGGTTGCTGTTTGGGCAGCAGAAGACAGTGCTGCACTGCATGTAGTGCACAGGTAGACGGTGACATTTGCCAACCAGTCTAGAAACCCACTTGAATGAGAACATGGGCTTTTCTGGAGTTGGTATGTTGGGGTCTCTAACCCCTAAAAAGAGAAACCTACTTCAGTTTATTAAGAAATTGAGTGCTTGACAAATAGCAGCAAAAGGTGACTATAATGTAGTTGTAACTAACATGATTATGACAGGAGGACATCATTGGGGGAGCCATTGCTGGCAGCTCAGGTCAGTGCTGGGAGCCACCCCAGCCCTGTCTCTTCCCTCTGCCTTTTGCAAAGGCCCTGTGGCCTGCAAGAGGAAGCGCTGGAGGACGTTTCTGCAGTGCAGAGTGCAACTGCACCAGTCTGCTGGTCAGTGCTCTCCGGCTCTCTTTCTAGACCTTACAAGCTCTGTTCCATAGATGTGCTTCTTGCTCACAGCTACGAAGCTGTGTGTCTCTCCACTTTGCCAATCTTTTCTTGGTCAGTTGACTTAAGTCCAATTACAAACCCAATAAGGCACTTGCTAAGAGGTCTGTAGTCTTGCTAGTTCCCTGTCTACTCTTTCTTCTGCCTTTGAAAGAGAAGGCAGAGGGTTCACACCTACCTCATTGGGTCCTGGGTACTCTCTGGGGGAGCCTACTTTGGCTGTTCTTGGGAAAGGCAAACTGCAAAGCTTGCAGGACAGAAGCCCAGCTCATGTGTTTGTACACAGCCTCAGCACCTCTTCAGTTTGTGTGAAACAATAGACTCACACAGTAAAAGCAGATAAAGGGAGGGAGTGTGTCTCTACAGAGGCAGTCCAGCAAATCGAATACACTATAAATGGTGCAGAGCAGCCAAAGTTTGTTTTTTTCCCCACCAAGAGCCACATGAATTACACCACAGTCTGAGCCTGGATCTAAGTGCTGTGAGTAGAAATCAGTTCTTGCTTATTAAAAATGTTCTGGTTTTACCTGCAGCTGTTCAGGTCTCTCAGTCTCCTGCCATACACACACAGAGGACATACAAACTCACCCATAGGACCTTGAATAAACTGGTGATGAATTTCCACAGTTTTCCTGTTTTGCATGTTGGGACCATGGTCTTTTGCCATGGCTATCCCATTTGGGCTAAAGGCTTCATATCTTTCCTACCTCTGAGAGAGGGAGGTGGTATATCTGAACTTCATTTTAGTTTCTGTTCCTGTATGCATTATGTTACCCCATGATATGTGACATACTTTGCCTCGCACACTGTGTATGACCTATTACACTTCCCTGCATCCTCCTCCTCCCATCGTCTCTCTGCTTTATTTAAAAAGATCCAGACCATCCAGCTGCCAACATATCCCTCTGCCAGGGGAGTGGACTCTTTGCATTCTGCCCCCTCTGTTGACCTGGACATGCCAGCTTACAGACCACCCAGTGCAGTCGGAAAAGAAAGCCTTCCTCTTCCCTTGCCTGAACACACAATGAAGCTCAGTGGAATGGGGTTTGGATCTGAGGGGATCCCTTCTTCTGTCCAGATACCTGTGGCTTTGTTGTGCTGAATGGACTCCAGCATAAACGAGCCACTGGCCAGCAGAGCTCTGTCTCTGGGAGTATCTGCACTGTTCATGCTCTGAGCACATTACAAGAAGGTTTCACTAGTAATGGGAGGGGGAAGTATATTGCTAAAGAATGCAGTCTGCAAAGTTCATGCCAGACTTGAGAGCACAAAACTTAATGCAGGCTGAACTGATGGGGTTCAGTTACTAAAGAACACCGAGGCATTAGCACAGCTTAGACCACCTTTGCTCAACACACTGCCATTGCCATTAAATCTTTGTCTAGACGCAGCCATGGGACTGGGGTGTGCTGCCGGGCTCTAAGCGTTGGGTTCACAAGGACTGAGCAAACCACATCCTAACATCCTGGTGCTGCACGAAACTGGAATAACATTGGCGAGATGAAAATAGTGTGCGAAAAGCCCGGACCTCCCACTGCACTATAGTAACTCCTTTCAACGTTCCTTGTGCCGTCCAAAATACTCACATGAAATCTCTCCCCGGAGTCACTTTACTCTGCAGCAAAGCGAGCAATTAGTTTTAACGGCGTTAAATACATCTCCTTATGAAGCACGAGTTCCACCACCAAAGCCAGCGCTCGGGGCTGGCGCTAGAGGGGTGTCAGCCAGACCACCCGCCTCGTACGCAGGCCTTGCACCCCGTCTGCCCTTTGTTCAGCCTGCCCGGGAGCGCGGTGTGGGGCCGAGCAGGGGGCTGCGGAAGGAAATTAGAGCGCTGGAGGCAGCCAGCAACAAGGAGCCCGCTGCGTGTTCGAGAGAGGGAGATACCCCTTGCTCAGGTGCCCACACCCGTAAACCACAGGCAGCACAGCCCGGCCGGCAGTGGGTCCGACTTGCCCCCCGCGCCCGCGGCACGGAGCGGCGGAAATGACGGACGGGGATGGCGGGGACAGCCGCGGGGCTGCGCACAGCGCGGGCTGGGCACGGTTCTGAGGCCTGGGGAGCGGGGTCGGGCTGGCGGCGGCTGCCGGGACCCAACTGCCGCGAGGGGTCAGTGACAGCCCAAGGGAAGACTCGACCATAACCAAAATGGCCGCCACGCTTCATGGGCTGCGCCCTCGCGCAGCATGACCTCACGCTCGCTTCGCCCCGGCCCCTCCGCGCGCCCCTCTGCACACCCCTCCCGCCGCCAGGGGGCGCGCAAGGCAGGTGGCGGCGCTCCGCCTGCCTTATTCTACGGCGCAGCGCTGCCGGAAGCGCGGGTCGGTGGTTGCCGAGTGAGGGAGCGAGTGAGCGGCCGGCGGGGCCGAGGCTGTACCTGCCCCGGGCCGGCGGGGAGCGGGTGTGCCGGGGCGCGGGCAGCGGCCGGTGCAGGCGGAGGCAGGTAGCGGCAGATAGCGGGATGGGTGCTGGCGGAAGGGGGGGGCAGTGCAGGGAGTGACCAGGCCCCCGCTCCTCCGCCCGCCCCAGGGCGCGGGGGGCTCCCGGCGGCACCAGCTCCCCTGGCGCCCGGGCAGTGTCGTCGGCGGTGGCCGCGGGACCTGGCACCGCGCCTGGGTCCGGGGCTGCTGCGGCGGGGCACGGGCACTCGGCACCGGCCGGCCGTGCCCCAGGCCTCGCTCGGGACGGGCGGGTCTTGCCAGCCCGCCCTCCTTGTGGGTGTTTGCCGCTGGCAGGTGCGGCGGGGACGGCGGCCTGCGGTCGGTGAGTGCTGCAGGCGGCGGCGTTGTGCCCGCAGCTGGTGCTGGGCTGATGTTCTCTGGGAACCCGCCGCGTTAAAGTCGTGCTCTTCCGCCATGCGGAAGGTGCAATGAAACCACGCTTCCTTCTTCAGCGGCTGTTGACTGTTGATCGCCCACCTGCCTGCGTTCCTGGCACCGCAGGGGGCCAGTGGATGTTGCTATTGCCGTGTTGGGAAACCTCTGCTTTGGGAGCAAAGCTCCCGTCACCTCTGACAGCAGCTCCCGGGAGGCTCTGCTGGTACAGAAGGTGGTGCAGGGCGAGTGGAACGTCAGGAGCTGCCTGACTCATAGCCGTGGAGTGACAGGGTTTAGTGTCTGTGTTTCAGGTGGATGCCCCGTACGTGATGTCATCACTCCACCAAGAAGCTAACCTGAAATCCCAACTCTTAACACCGTTTATGGCAGCAAACCCAAGTTGTTCTTAACGACCAGCCCCTCTGGCTTTTCCTGCTGAGCTCCTCTCCACCTCAAGGTGCGCTGTGTGTTGCATCTAATGTTCATGTTTACAGTTAATTGAAAATAAGATACTAAAGGGTTATAACATGGATAATGCTTTTAACTCATGAAACGTGTGATCCTTACATAGTGAAGTTGTGTGATAGTTCGTTAGCACTGGAAGAATTCTTCTGTGGATTTTAGCCACACTGAGGCATGTTTTGGGGTGCTGTGACAAGCCAAGCAACAGTTTTGCAAAGCTGACATGTTCCTGAAAGGTGTGACTTGTGTTCCACCAGCTGCTGCTGCCCCTTGCTTGTTCAAAGCTGGTTGCTTGACAGTACTTGGCTTTTGGTACTGAGACTTGTTGGGCTTCTGAGAGGCGGCTACCAGGAGTGGGGGGTGGGGGTGCTTGTTTGAAGCTGGTTGTTGTATAGTGGCACTCGAGTAGATCAGTTACTTGAATGACTTCAACGTTACAATATTTCTAAGCCATGGGCCTCTCTGAAGCCAAATCTGTTAACCAGTGAATGTGTCTATGTGTATCTGGAGGAGCACCAGGCACACAGATGCTTTGAGCTGTCCTATGCAAAATCTGACTGAGAAGTAGCTACAGCAGAGCTACAAAACAAACCAAAGCTGAAAAGAGCCAAGAATAAGGATACATGCACTCAGCTGTGCTGCGGTTTAGACTCTTACAGGTTTCTTTTTATTTCTTGAAGGTCATGCTAAAGGAATCAGTACTGAAGAGGTGCAGTTCCATCCCTGACACCAAAAGGGAAGCATGCATGATCTATAGCTAATACAGTGTTAGATTTTGGGTGGATCAGGATACACAAGCTCAGTTAAAAAGCCACCAAACCACAATTTTAGACTGTTGTGGTTGTTGTACGCTCATTTGGTACACTCTGGAGAGTGTTTACATCAAACGGGTAAGCACCATAATGCGTTCTGGTTCCCATATCTGCTGTGTTCATAGGGTTCATTTCTCCCAGCAAGAAGCACATCTGGAGTTGTAGTTACCTGTTTGTAACAGAACAGTTAACTAACAAAGGTAATTAAATGAAGTGTGAGCAAGGATTTATATGGAGCCTTCTAAAAAGGCAGCATTCTAATTCTTCGCAGGGCTCCTGTTGACTAGTGGGTTGTGCAATTGGCATGTTCACATTTAATGAAAACATCAGCTCATAACATGTTCAAATATAGGACACTTTGGTGATGGAAGGAGCAATCTTTTAGGCAACTGATTCTTAACTGAAGCAGCGGAAAGAAGTCAGGAAACTGTAACAGAGCAGCTCTCTCTCCAGAATGCCCCAACACCACTGATCTCTCAGCTCCTGGCAGGGCTTGAACTACAGACACGGGTGTGGGGCCGGAGCAGCAGCTTTGCTGGAACAGCTCTGTTGGAGAGCTGAGACTCGCATGTTGTTGCCTCTTGAAGCCTCAGGTCATGGCTGGAAACAACCACCATAAAGCAATTCTCCAGTTGCAAAAAATGCTTGGGGGTGGGCAGGTTTTTTTCCACGCGTTTCCTGAAAACTGAGGTTTTTGCTCTGTCCTCCCGTTACTAAAGCTTATTTGCTGGCTTCCATATACAGCCTGGTATTGAGGATCTCGCCCCTAGCCTGTGATCACAGCCTGCTTACAGCACATGTGCTCGGTCAGTGTTTTCCAAAAGCCTGTGCAATCACTGTATTTGTTTTACCGGTTTTGTATGCAAGGAAGCAGCACAAAAATCTGTCAGCCTCTTCCTGACAGAGGCCGTGGGAGGAAGAAAGGGTTGGCAGGCACATGGGATATTTGTCAGATGGAGAGAAGGTAATTTGGGGCGAAAGAGCATGCTGCTGAAGGAGGTTACCTGACATAGCTTCATTCTGTGGCTTGGAGATTTAAGGAATGGCTGCTTTAAAGGCAGCTAGGGGCTCCTTGTGCATTAAGGCAGTGGCTGTCATGATTCTTAGCTGCTGACTGTGCTTAGTCTGGATTAAACCTCTGGAGTAGGTATCTGCATGACTGGGGGTACTGAGGGATCCTGGGTTTGGTAGTCAGGTCAGGGACTAGTTGTAGGTGCTGTACTGTCTGTTCTGTTTGTGTGTCAGAGCTGGTGGTGTCTCATGGTGATGCTGACACAGATGCCAGTGCAGTCGCAGGGGTTCCTGTTGATCTGAACCCTTTTGTGGATATACGGTTTCCTTTACAAAATAAGCAATGGGGATTTTATCTGTGTTCTTAAACTGAAGGAGAGGATCCTGACAGGGGGAAGTTCTTCATGGCTTTTATTATTGCTTTGCAGAAAATGCTCTGAAAGCAAACTGGACAGCACCTGCTGGAACTAAATCTGCCCAAAAGACACTTTCCTTCACGTCAAGGCCTGTTTGTCATCAAGAGGGAACCTCTACAACGGCCGGACTCTGCAAGTGATGGGCTCAGAGAACAGTGCTTTAAAGAGCTATGCACTGGAAGAGCCACCATTCACACTGCCAACGGGACACACAATTTATCCAGCTGTGCTGCAAGATGGCAAACTTGCTTCGGTTTTTGTGTACAAGAGAGAGAATGAAGATAAGGTTAATAAAGCTGCCAAGGTACTGTGGAGAGTGGGCCTGGGACAGGCTAGTCAGAGTGGTACCCCCTTTTTCTTGGAGGCGTGGGAATCATTTCATGAGGGTCAAACCCTTGGGGAGCAAGAGCCGGAGAAAAGGTCGAAGTTGTCACTGGCTGCAGAAAGCTGCCATGCAGGGGGATAAAAGGGGTGGCAGCTGCAAAACTCAGTGTGCACTGCATGATGTGAGCAGTGGTGGGAAGTGCTGCTCAGACTTTACTGGTCTCTTCCTGCATATGTAAGTCGCAGAGTGTTACTTGGGTACATCTACCCAAAGTACTATATTCATGCTGTGTAAGGCTGACTGTATCTAGGTGTGTTTAAGTTCTGCAATGAGTGGTTGTGCTGAGTGCTTGGTGAGGAAGCGATGGGCTGTTTGAAGGCAAGCAGAAACCATGGCTAAAAGCACAAGGCTAAGCTCTGCAGCAGAGAGAGGTGCTTTGGGTGAGATTTAACAGATGTCTTTGTTTCTGGAAGCACCTGAAAACCTTGCGCCACCCTTGCCTTCTGCGCTTCCTGTCTTGTACTGTGGAAGCAAATGGGATCCACCTGGTTACAGAACGTGTGAAGCCTTTGGAGATGGTCCTGGAGACACTCTCTTCTGCAGAAATCTGTGCAGGGATCTATGATGTGTTGCTGGCGCTCATCTTCCTCCATGACCGGGTAGGTACCACCAGCAGCAGTCACTAGGCTTTGGTGGGAGCCAGATGAAGCGTGACAGGAAAGTGTTGTACCTGGGCTTGCCTGGATAACTGTCTCATTCCTGATCCCTCAGAAAGACATACACAAACACCCCACAGTTCTTTTAGGCTGAAGCTGCTAAAATCATTGGCTGCTTTGTAGGAGGAAGTGTAATTGAAAATGGATTTGGAAATAAGGGAGCGGTTCTCAATTCATGAATTGACATCTGCTTCCAGTGCTGCTTTAGGGAAATGGTATTGCTTGGCCTTGGCATTTATTTACAGCTGTTGCCACATGTCAGAGATTGGTGTCACCACTCCCCTGTTTTGGCACTGTGTGTTAATCCAAGACTGCATCTAAATCCTGGCTGAAGCTGTAGCTTTTGGGCTTTGTGTTCATAGTTGGAGGGCTTCTCTGGATTAAGAGTTGCACTGCATGGGCTGTGACAACTAAAGCTTTGTCTGCTCTAAAAACCTAGCCCTTCTGCCTCATACCTGCAAAGTCTTGAACAACCTTCAGTATTGTGTGCTTTTCAGTGGCTTTCTCTCAGCTCCTCACAGTTCCTAATTAGTGGTGATTGAGATTTTACATCTTCATCTGTTCCCAAGTCTGTTATCTTTTTATGTTTTAGGGAAACCTAACACATAACAACGTCTGTTTATCATCTGTGTTTGTAAGTGACGATGGGCACTGGAAGCTGGGAGGAATGGAAACAGTCTGTAACTTCAATGAAGCCACCCCAGAGGTAAGAGCCAAGAAAATGCATACTCTGGTGCCTGGGAGAGCGCTCCTAGCCTGCTGAAGCTGGCCACCTAGCCAAGCAAAGGCCCAAGTCCTTCCAGTTACCTGAATTTACTGTTAAGTGTATTGGCTTGCTTTCACCTTTGGCCTGAACCTTTACTCTAAGGACGATGTAACTATAAACCACAATGTCTATAAAAAGAAAAACTAATTCCCCATTAGCCAGAAAGCAGTTACTTTTCTAAGGGTGACTGCTGGCTGGTAGGTTAAGATTGAAGAGACTGAGAAATCTTTGCTCCTCTGGACTGATTTAAAACAACTGGGAGGGATTAAAAAAAAAAGCTTTAGTGTGAAGCAGGAAGATCCAGGTTGAAATGAATCAATAAGGAAAAGAATTTCAGCGATGCCTTTGCTTTCACTGATGACATCTTCATTGCTTGTTAATGGTCTTAGAAAAATTCCTGGTTTGATTTTTGCTGCATGCTGTGCAGAGTCATTGCTGCAGCCTGGCACTGCATTGTAAATGTATATTGCCTTTTTTCCCAGAGGATATACAAATCCTTCACAACCGGTACTGAGTGTCCCTGGCATGTATTGCCTTCCGGAAAGGATCAGGCAGGCACACTACTGGCCTGCATGGTGGTGCACAGCAATGCAAAGAACACAGCAGTAAGACCCGACTGCTAAAGCTCATTAAGTCCTTTCCCTGTCGAGATGGATGATGTGGGACAGTAGGAGTGAGGACTAAAGGGACAAGTTGGCTGTGATGCCCTGAAGTTGCTTTCTGTCAGCTTGTTGCTTCCTGGTGCTCTGTGCTTCCCCTCCAGGCAGAGCAAAGTGCCTCCTGAAGGGGCAGGGGAGAACATGTTCCTGCTGCTGGGCACAGGTAAACAGTCAAGGCAGGTCATGTGTCCCCTCTTCTCCTTCTAGTTCCTCTGCCATGTCAAGTCAGTACGAGACCAGTCATGCATCCCTTGCGAGGAGATGGTGAGTAACATCACTTCTTGGAGGAGCTTCTTGCAGGCAACAAGTAAAATAGTGATGTTCAGGAAATAGTCTTTATTCACACATTTTGTTACCCTACGCCTGAATAGAAGGTTGGCTATTGGATAATACGTGAAGTTTACTCTCTTCCTTTTTTCTCCCCTTTTCTATACCATCCCTGTTTTGGGAATTATGTTGGGCACAGGAAAGTGACATTCTGAATGAGGAGTGATGGGGACAGCAGGTTCTCATAATATTTTTCAAACACTTTGTTTTGCAGCTTTAATGCTTCTGAATCACCAAAGCTTTGCAAAAGAGCTTTACAGAGCATTTGCTGTAAAGTGCTTTGCTTTACAGAGCAGTTGCTGAGATTGCCCAGACCACTGTGGTCTCACTGTTGTGTACTTTCAAAACAGCCTCTTCTCACTTGTTAGTCACCTCCTATCCATTAAGCAATCTCTGAGCTGCTTATGCTAAAGGAGCACTTTCTCTCTCCAATTATCACCTGTTTCCATAGAAATGCTGGAAGCTGCTGACCTACAGTCGCTGCACACGTTCACTGGGGAATTGTTTCATCATGATGAAATTGCTCCTTTGGGTTATAAATTCCCCCGTGGAGGTTTTCTTGGCATAATATTCTACCTGTAGGGTACTCAGTGGAGCTTTGGTGCTATAAAAAAAATTGAAGCGTGTATATGGTGGGGGGTTGGGAATTAAAACTCATGGAAACTACTGAGCATTTCATAAACTCCTGCTTTGCTGATCTTTTGTGTTTGTTTTCAGTCTGCAGATTTCAAAATTCTGCCCAGCAGCTATGGGCACGCGAGGGATGCCTTTGCATTTGGAACAACAGTTGAGAACCTCCTCACAGTCCTCAGTGATGAGAGTGAGGAATGACAAGTGTTTATTTTGCTATCCACAGGGCTTCTGTAACTTACTCCTTGTATTAGTTGAGCCATTTTGTTGTGCCTGCAGATGTGCTACACGTTCAGTGGCCATTGGTGGTGTTCTTTGTGTTTGCTGAGTTGAAATGCAGAGTTCAGCTTCTCCTGTATTCCCCTTTCCCTGTGTTTGGATGTGCTCAGATGTGGCTGGAGGTCACCAGCTTGCATAACCAGCACTTCCAAATCTGCTCTGCAGCAGTCAGCTCACCCGGTTATGCCCCACCAGCCACTTCACCAAGGGCTATGGATGCAGGAGCATGGATGTCATGTACTGCAGCTGAGCAGGGGCCCTGTAGCAGGGAGGGAACAGGAAGCTTCTTGGGAAGACAGTAGCAGTCCTTGGTGCCCCAAAGGCTGAGCAGCTTTGTAAAAGAAATAGAAATGCTGTTTTCCCTTCCTTTAGGCCAGATATGAGTAATTTTGCTGTCAAATAGAGCTAAAAATTACAGGTTTGGGAGGATGGAGGACTACTGAACACAGCTTGTTTAGTGTTGAGAGAGAAATCTAACTGTGAGTGCTCTGAATTTCAGTTTCAGCAGATATTCTCTCCAGCTTTCAGCAAACCTTGCACTGTACACTGCTGAATCCAGATCCAAAGTGTCGTCCACCACTGTCCAGCTTACTGTCTCATGAGTTTTTCAGGTAAGGAAAGGAATTATCTTGCTTCTCGTGGTTATGTCTCCATACTGCTTGTTTCTGTGTTGCAAATGTGTTCATTTTTTGAAGGTGTGTTACTTTTCAGATGGGAAGTGCAGACTTCATCCCTGCCTCTTACAGAAAAGAGACTTCTTGAATTAAGAAAGCATTATCAGCCTTACAAATGAGGTGCTGAGCTGGCAGTGGTGGCAAAAGCTTGTCCCTTAGTCACATGCAGTCAGTTGGATGTCCCCACACTCATGGGAAGTAGTGGGAAATGCTGTAGAAAATAAAATCTTTAGCAATGCTGCTGGAGCAAAGCAGGCCCTGAGCTAATCCACAGAGGGCTGTGCCTGCTGTCCCCTGAGTGCTTCTCTACATGGTGGCATTCTTATAGGGTGGCACTTGGTTCTCATCATTGCCCTGGCCAGGTGGTCAGAGGTGACTGGTACCACACTGTGAATTGCTGACTTCAAAGTGCAGTACTGTGCAGGGCCAGCTTTCAGGTGACAGATCACACCTCCATGCTGATGTCCTTGGTCCACCAGTATTTGACTTGCATCCCTCTGTCTAGTTCACTCTGCCAAAAGGAGGACAGGGATTCGCAATCTCTTCATTGTGAGCGGTTTAGTATCAATAAGGATCACACTTGACTGCCTATGGTTTTGTGCTTAGGAATGATTTTCTGGAAGTTGTGAATTTTCTGAAGACCTTAACACTAAAATCTGAGGAGGAAAAAACAGAGTTTTTCAAGTAAGTGAAGGAACTGTAACCTTGAAGCTTCTTATTTCAGGAATTTATTTCAGCCTGTGGGGGACCTGGGAAGACTGGGAGCCAGAGAGGTATTTACGTGGGTGATTTTGATTGCTTTGGCAGAATATTTTTTGCTCTGTAAAATTTTGGATACTTGAGCCAAAATAATGTTTGCATCAAAGAGGAAATTTCACTTTCTCCTTTACCAGTTTCTCTCGAACAGTTTGGTGTTTGGGAGGAGCAATGCCTGCTGGGCTCTGCATTATTCTGATACTGCCCAGCCTCTGGCATAACACTGTGTACAGCCACATGGACAGTGGGATTCTTACCTGCCCCAGATCAATTGCTGTCAATGGAGAACCAGTCAGAAACTGGACTGTAGTGCCATGTGCTACTTCAGGGGTACTTTTCTGAATCCTGTCTACTTGCTAGCAGCTGGATTGAACTCTACAAGGCCAAGAACAGCAGCTTTCTCAAGAGTACGGCATATGAAAAGGAAAACATTTTTCCGTTGTCCATGTTCTAATTGAGTTAATGTACTTTGTGGGGCATAATACTGATGGTATTAGCAGAAGTTAAATTATTCAGGTTCCCTTCCACCAGCTTTAGCTGTGCTGTTCAATCTCCTGCTGTACCATGGCAGAGCAGGAATCATTTGTAAAGATGATCTGTGTGCTGTAGAGTTGCAGCAGAGGAAAAAGGGTGGCCTAACAGTGCCTCTGGCTCCTGTTTTGTGTTACCTTTGCCTGAAAGCCTCAGGCAGCGCAGAGCCTTGTCCTTCTCGGTTAGAGTGCACGCAGTGAGAAGCTGTGATGGGACGCTGTCTCTAGGAGATAAGGCAGGCACAAAAAGAGGGGAAAGTGATATTAAGGGAAACAGTCATAAATGCATGAAGGCTGCCTTGATACTAATTGCTGTCTCCTGAAATGCAGATTCCTGCTGGACAGGGTGGCTGGGCTATCAGAGGAGCTGATAGCATCGCGGCTGGTGCCTCTTCTACTCAATCAGCTCGTGTTTGCAGAACCTGTAGCTGTCAAGAGTTTTCTTCCTCATCTGCTGGGTCCAAAGAAAGGTCACCTTTAAATACTTTCTCTTCACAATTATTACTGACATGTTTGGATTGAATTCAGAGTGGTCGTTCCATTCAATCAAGGGAATGGTGGCATTTATTGAACCAGAACAAATACCATAACATACAGAACTGGAAAGGATGGTTACATGTGCTTCCCCATTTGCAGTACTTGCAACTGCTCAGCTGATGCTGGGAGGAGAGTAAGGAACTGCTTGGGCATTTTTCCAGGTTTACATCACCCCACCCTCCCAGTCCAGGTTTTCCTGGTGGCTCACTGCATATCCCTCTTCCCACTTTTCCCTTACCCTAGCTGCTCCTCTTTCTTCTGCCACTGCACTTTCTCCTGTAATGGGTGCTCAGTCTTTTCCACTTTCCTCTGTAAGAGTGTTCAGCATGTCTTGCTGGATCCCCAGCTCTCTGTCCTGGCTCTTTGCCTCCTCTCTGTTAATGTTTTTCCTAAATAGCTATGGGGGTTTCAGTCAAACTGTATCTGTCTTGTGACTGACATTCAGTGTTCAGAGTCGTGACCACTGAGCAGTGACATTGGCACTGCTGCCTCTTGTGCCTCCCATCTCTGACATCCCCAGCAAGCTGTGCTGGCAGCTGACAAAGAATCTGACCCGGCAGTGGGGTGACACTGTAGATATTGTCTCTGATGGTTTCCTAGTGAGTAGCTTTTGTGTGAGCTGTCACTTGCTGAAGCAGCCTTTTCCTGTCTTCACCTCTCTTCCCTAGAGCAAATTGGAGAAAGCCAGACCAGTGGCCTCCTGTCACCAGCTTTGTTCCAGACACACGTCATTCCTGTGCTACTGAAGCTGTTTGAGGTTCATGAGGAGCATGTTCGAATGGTGTTGCTGTCTCACATTCATGCCTATGCAGAACTATTCTCTCGGGAGGAGCTGAAAAACATCATATTGCCACAGGTTAAGGACAGAAAAAAAATAGGTCATATATCCTAGAATTTGGGATTTCTACTGCTTGGCTTGGTTCTTAGCTTGAAGTTGGGATCTCATAGTTGGCCACAAACAACTTGCAGTCTCCTTTCTATGCAAACCCCAGCCCTTACACCCTGTCCAGATCTGGGCTATTGGTTTTGTAAACCCAGTGCCCTCTGAAACATACACCATTTGTGCTGGTAACTGTTGGCCTTGACTGGCAACCTGACAAGAAGAGATTGTGTTCCTGTTTCACCCCACCACTGTCAGGAATGGAGGAGCGATAGGTATAAGCTCGGGGTGCCTTGGCCTTGTGGTCAAGCACTCATCAGGCACTAGGATCTGACACTCACCCTCTTTAGCTTGTAACACAAAGTAGAAGGCTAATTTTATGCTGCAGAATAATGTCCAGTATCTACTGAGTGCTGTGGGAGATGGCAGAAATGAAATGTGCCACCAGTATAACATTTTAGGGGGAAAGAAGTGAAAAAGCAGAATTTTCCATTCTTGGTCATGTCATTCTGTTCTTGGTGTAGGTATTGCTGGGCCTTCGAGATACCAGTGACTCCATTGTTGCGATTACACTGCACAGCTTAGCAGTCCTCGTTTCCCTCCTTGGGCCTGAAGTAGTTGTGGGTGGAGAAAGAACCAAGATTTTCAAAAGCTCTGTACCAAGCTTCATGAAAACTGCAGATCTCTCCCCAGAAGGTAAATGATGCGGTCAGAGTTGGTTTCTTGTCTATTCTGTCCAAGCAACATGGGGGGAATTTCTTGGAGGATTCATCTGTTGCTATTGTCAGATGAATCGGGGGAGAAAGGCCAGCTAATCTGCAGCTAAGCTGTAATTCTAGATTAGGTGCTGTTTGTGGGTACAGAATTGCTATCAGAAGTATTTTAAATGTAGGAAATAGATGAAAAAATTTAAATCTCTTTTTCATTTAAGAATCTCTTTAAGTAACTTACATTGTTAAATATGTTTGGTTTAAAAACTATACTGCCCCTCTAAGGGACTAATGGACTTATCCAGATAAGTTGTTTAATATTCCCTCCATCCTTCATGTTTTTAAAACTAGTAAATGTCATCCTCTTCCCCGAATTTCTATCCGTAGATTGGAAAAGGAATACGAACTTCCCTATTTTCTCAGCTTTCTGGAGACTTTTCAGCTAATCCAAATGAAGACAGTAGTCCCTGCACCTGCTAGATAACTTGGAACCAAATGTACTAAGGGAAAGCTTTTCTGGATATTGAAACTAAGAATGCTTGTAACTGGAGGGAAGAATCAGCATTTGTACTTTAGGCATATAGATACCAAATGAAATACATGATAGAGATCAATTTAAGTATAAATGTTTTCTTTCTGATTATGAGTGTACTAACATCTACCACCCTTTATTAAAATCTGTGAATGGCTCATTGCATTACTGGTCTTTACATTATTTTAGTAGACTATAGTAAATAAACTCTAAATGGATTGCATGGTAAAACCAGGTTTATTTTTCAGAATATATTTAAAATTAGACCTGATTTAAGTTTAGACAAACAACAAAAAAACCCATCTTTGTCCTCAACAATGAGAGGTGATCTGCAAAAAACAGTTGAAGGCTGAACCTGTGAGGCTGCTTAATCTGCTTGCCTACGCCCTGGGAAGGATATACCTTTTGTCAGGGGCAGTCTGGGGAGGGGTTCTGTATATTAACTGCCATCCTTTCCAGAGCCACAGGCCACATGTCTGGCTGCACTGGTAGCTCCCAGTCCAGGCAGGTGCAGCTGGCTGGGAGCACAGGTAAGCCATGTGGGAGCAGATGCAGCGCTGACATTCTGGCCATGCTGTCCTGAGGTGGTGGCAACAGGGCCTTGTGCAGCCAAGGCATCACTGCCACCACTGATCACATACTGCAGCTCCCTAGAGTGAACTGGAACAAGGCGCTTGCCAAGTGATCCTCAGAAACAAACCTCCCTTCTGCAGCTTTAAAGCATGGCATTGATTGCTACCACCTCACCTCGGGTGTGACGAGGGAGACTGTCACGCAACCTTCATTCAGGGTAGGGACTTGGTACTGTAAGCTGCCTTGCTCATGCCCAAGCATAAAAGAAGGTTTGTGTGGTTGCATGAGTTTGCTTACACTTTGAATTGCTGTGGCTGTCAGTACTGGTTTTGAATGAGAAGCAGGTACAGGGGATTGGTGACACCATGCAGTACAGAAGCTGGGATTTTGGATCCAGCCAGGTGGCAGGCAGCATTTTTTAAGCCTCTGCTCTGATCATAATCCTTTGTTCATTGTGTAGTTCTTGAAAGAATGTATCAGCAAAAAATGACCCTTTAGAGTTGTCTAAACTTTGTACTGGCAAGAGCTGCAGATGTCAGGAACAGAGGAGTACTGTTCTAGATACAGATCAAGAGGCACAGCTGTTGGGTTGCTGCACCCATCTTCAGTCAGTATTCTTGTCAGTGTTAGATGTAAATAAGAATGTTCCAGTGATGCGGGCAGGTTCAACTAAGACTGACACCACACCTTGTGGACTTGGTATCTTCTTTTCTTTTATCCCTGCAGACTCCCCCAGTCATGTTGTAAGCTATCAGAGAAATCAGACCTCACGGCCCTTGAAGAACAATTCTGGTGTGTTCCCCATCTCTGGAAATGTACCTGTCAAGAAGCTTTCTGTGCAACAAGACAATCCACTGGCTTTAAAGACAGGTAAAGCTTAACCCTAGCTCTTCCTTTCTAGAAATCAAGTGTTCTACAAATAAATGTTGCTTGAGAAGGTGTTAATTTCCCCCTGTGCTCATCTGAAGGGTGAACCAAGGAAGGGAACAACAAGGAAGCAGAGTGTAACTCTTTACTTTCTAGGGAATAGTTACTTGGGAATCTGATATACATATACTGCTGCCTGGCCAGCCTTGAATTTCTGTTTCCTTACCACTGGTTCTCTGCTGTGCTTCCCCCCATCCTGTCTCCCACAACTTGGCAGATACACCAGGTTTACAAGTCACTCATTCTCTGGCCTCTGAAGCTAACTCAGTTTACTTCCATGGCCTTTTTTCAGTTATCTATTGCTTATGAGAAGTCAGCTGTTATTGCCCCAGGGCTCTGAGATGAATACCCCTCCTTTGCAAGTAGAAAGGGGCCATGCTTTTTAACTTGAGAGGAGCTTAGCACTGAAGCATCTTTTCAATCAGCATTACTGGCTTATTTCTATGTTTGGTGCTACCTGTGATGTAAAGGAGTTTTAGGCACAACTTTCTCTCCACTTGCTTTCTTGAAATAAGCATGTAACCCTTTTGTCTTCCACAGGTGAACGAAACATTCAGTCCCCGCTGAATGGAATTCCTGGAAGCATTAATATGCTGCAGAGCAGCAGGAGCTCTTTGACTACCTCCGAAAAGCCAGCAGAGGAGTGGCCGGACTGGAGTGAGCCAGAGGAGACAGACACTGAGAAAACTGTGAACATTCAGATTCAGCCCCAAGAGCCACAGGACAGTGTGGGACCTTATTTTGCTGAACGTGATGTAGATGAGAAGCCTTGGGATGACTTTGAGCCCAGCAGCCCTAGTCCTGAACTGTCCTCAGGAAATTGCCTCACTGTGACCCAAGCTGATGCAGTTGAAATGCCAAGGTCTCTGCACAGTACCCATCAGCTCAGCAAAGAATTCAAAAGCCTCAGACTGAGTCCCCCGCCAAAGTCCTGCCCCGGGAACAGCTGGAGCAAGGACAAGTGGGACCAGCAGGAACAACTGGGAGAAACTGTGCTGCCAAAAATGACCTTTCGAGAAAGGTTGAAGTCCTCATCAGAGTCTGGCCTAGGAGAAGAATTCACAATCAAAGTGAAGAGGAAACCCGTGCATGACCCAGAGCTGGACTGGTTTGCTGACATGATCCCAGACATTAAACCATCTTCAGCTGTCTTGATTTTACCTGAAGTGAGGACAGAAGTGGTTGTTCCCAGTCACTCTGGTGCAGTATCCAGCAGAGAAGGTGCCTCCCAGAATGTGCTGTTTTCATCCAAATTTGCAGCAGCTGATGTCATTGAGGTAAGAGGCTTAGGCAGTGGGGCTTAAATGACTGCACACTTGAGAGGATCCTGAAGCATGTACATGGCACAGCACACTGCTGTAGCACCAGCTGGCTCACTAATCAGATGATGGAAGTAGTACCTACCTGAGGAAGTAGTAGCAGCATATGCCCATACAGTTGAGTCTTTACCTGTGAATACAAGACGCTGAGCAGTGAATGATGCTTCTTACCAGGTACCAGGTAGTTCAGTGTGCCATGACTACAGTAGTAAGAGAGCTCTGTGAATAAACAGTGAGGGAACACACTTAACATAGACTCATAGAATAGTTAGGGCTGGAAAGGACCTTAAGATCATCTAGTTCCAACCTCCCTGCCATTGGCAGGGACACCTCCCACTAAACCATGTCACCCAAGGCTCTGTCCAACCTGGCCTTGAACACTGCCAGGGATGGAGC
>WYDI02000329.1:0-11304 GCA_009867235.2 Psittacus erithacus
CACAGGGCATTTGCCACCATCCATGAGTCAGTATAGAGATAAAGTACTGGCCACTTTTCTCGTTCAGCAATGTCCAGAGCCAGCTGGATGGCTTTCACCTCAGCAAACTGACTTGATTCACCCTCTCCTTCAGCAGTTTCTGCAACTTGTCACTGGGGACTCCATACAGCTGCCTTCCATCTCTAACGCTTTCCCACAATACAGCAGGACCCATTGGTAAATAAGGCATATTGCTTTTCACTTTCTGATAGTTTATTATATGGCGAGGCCTCTTCAGCACACATCACCTCCTCCTCTGGTGGCATTCCAAAATCTGGAATCCCCCATCACTTCAGAAATACTTATGGGTTCTACCCCTTTATGGCATCAGGGTACACTGTGCACCAGTGTCTACTAGAGTGTTATACTTGTCGGGGACTGATGTGCCAGGCCATCTGATCCACACAGTCCAGTAAATCTGATTGTCCCTCTCCTCCACCTGTCTGGAGGCAGGGCTCCTCTAATAGTGATCACAGATTCTTCACTCACTTCTTGTACAAAGTGATCGAATTCCTTTTCATAGGAGTTAGAGTAAAATCAGATCTTTCACTCCATCTGGGAAACTGCCCACTGGAGACTGGAGCAGCAACTTTCTTGGGAGGAGCACCATTCTTTTTGCACTGCACCAGCTACTAGGAAGGAGAAAAAAATAACTGTTACAGCTGAAACCAGGACAGTACCTATATATTGTTTAGCAGTATGTCCAGTCAGGACAAATTATGCAGGGAATTGACAGGATCTTTAGCACTTGTTATTAAATCAAGAACAAGCATCTTTCTAGAAAATAAAACCTAGTGTAGGATTCATGCAGAAACTAAGAAGTATAATGCAGACATTAAAAAGTGGTTACACTGTGCAAAAAGATGGACTAGGTGACCATTCTGGTCTCTTTGAATATTTGATTGTACCACAGTACATAAGAGCCTGCAAAAGTTACCAACTGGCTGGAAAGAGAATGCAGAAGACTCACATTGTGCAAAAGTGCTACACGATACTGGATGTTTCAACTACCACTTCCCTGAAAGAGTTTTGAAATCCTTTTTCTGTTTTGTCTGAGGAACTGTAAAAATAGAAGAGAACCTCTGTTCCTAAATAAGCTGACATTACACACTACAGGATGTGCACAAGACAAATGAACCCTCAGAGATTTCATAAAATCCATGTCCTGACCCTGATAGTGCTGACCATGTTGTGCTGCCTCTTTTTGACCCAAGCTGCTGAGCTTTGAATGCCAATGGCACATATTAGGAAGGAAAACTGATGACAGAGCAAGTTATTTTCCTGAAGAAATTATGTTTATTTGCAGTAGTGTATCATAACTTGTTTGTTTTGGTTTGGTTTTGAGTTGGGACATACAGAGCTGGAGATAATCATCCTGCTTGCTGTTGAGGTTCTGTGTGTGTGCGTTTTCCATTTGTTCTTGGAGAAATTGCAGTTGCCTCTCGAGACAAGGAGGGGTGCTACGGCAATGCAGAGATCTTTGATGATGCTAGTTAAGTAGTTCCACTTGGTTCATGGCAGTAACCTAAGTTACTGCCATGATGTACCTTGTTTTCATACCGTGTTTTTGTACTCTTGCTGTTTTGTGCTCTTTTTCTGCTGGGAGCTGTGATTCATTGCCCAGGACTCTGGGAATGTAGCTTGGGAGACTTTGTCCTCATGTTAGCTCTGCACAAGGTGTGGAAAACACTAATGGCATTTGAAATGCTAGTATCATGTCTCTTCTTTGGGATGCTGTTCTGCTGTTAGCAGACCAAACTTGTGCTGCATCACTGCCTAACAGGAGATCAACATCTGACTAACTTGATTATGTGGCCCAGAGTTGTTTAGGCAAGTGTTAATGACTCAGCCAGCACATTATAGGGGGTTTTGGCTATGACAGAGACTGGTGCCCTGGGGCTGCTGGCATGCCTGTTTGCAGAAGATGACACTATCTGTTTCCCCACCCAGGTGCCTTGGAATCACAGCACGAGCAGGCACTGTATACTTTCTCACAGTCAATGATAGTAAGTTCATAAACTGGACCTGGTGTTCAGTGGAGGCTGTCTAGAGAACCCTTTTTCTGCTAGCACAGTTATCTGATGGGTTGTGAATGCCATTTGCAGCCCTTGCACAGCTGGGGGAACTGTGCTGAAGGGATATCAATGGTCCAGCTCACTCCTGACACAGCTCTCCTGGCAAGAATTTGCACTCTAAATCCCTTCTCATGGAGTGAGAGGACCTGGGTGAGACTGGCCTGCAGAGGGGGTGACTGTCCAGGGGGGACTGCTCTGAAGGACCTGTCCTATCACTGCAGGTGCTAGGGTTTGCTGCTTGTGCAGAGTGCCACAGATGCCTCTCATCTCTGGTACATGGCTGTTAATCTATGCATGATAAAATGTCTCAGTCCCACCACAGCGTGCTGCAAAACATAGCTCTGTAGAGCTACGAGGAAGAAAAATGACTTTATCCCAACTGAAACCAGGACAGCTCCCTTATTATGCACATCTTGTTTACATATAGAGGGGAAACTCACCTTGTGTATAAAGCCAATAATCTGTTGTTAGTATAAATCAAATCTGAGCACTTTAATCCAATAATTATTAGTAGCTATTAAAGAAAAGGAAAGAATATGTTGTTGCAGAAAAAGATAATGATAACACAATTAAAAACATTATACACACACTTAGTTTCTACCCCTTTCCTGATGTTTTGACCACCCTTCCCCTGCTCCTTTTGCTCCTGGGGTTGGTGGTTTGACTCTGGTGATGATGGAGTGGGTGTTGAGGGATGTTGTCAGTGTCTGAAGTCCTTCTCTGGAGGAATATAATGTTCATAATGGTGGTTTCTGCTTCCTCACTCAAGGATCCTCTTTAGGTCCTTTTTATATGCTTGCTAACATACTTTTAAACCTTCTTCTTTCTTTGCTGATCTGCAAAATACTCTGGTTTAAACATTCAGTGTATGTTAACAGAAACACTTCTGAGCCAGGATTTCTCCAGTTTTAGAAACTAGTTTCTACTCTACCATTCCTTATTAAAAGTGTTTGTATTTACTAGGGCATAATACAAATCTTCTCCCCCTTCATGATCGGGCATCCATCACAGCAGCCTTCCTTGGGAAATCCTAGCACAGCCCCTCACAACAGCACACCTCTTTTTCTGTGATGTGAGTGCCATTCTGGAACTAATAACAAGAAGTTTGGTCTGTCTGTAGAGGTCTTGTTCTTTTAATTTAAAAAAGGCATCACTGTTGCTTAAGCTTTTCCTGTGGCCTGTGCTGCTTCTGGCTCTAGGAAATGAAAATACAAATATATTGGTCACTCTTTGAAAATTGTTCTTCCTCAACCTCAAAAACACATGATAGCTCTTGAGAATAAGGATATTTTTTTGAGGGAGAATAACAGAAAAATTAACATTAGCAGAATAAGTACAGTTCAACAGCAGGAAAATATGGAAATGAAATTGCTAGGCACCCAATGCATTTTACGTCAGAGCAGCTTCACTAAAAGGCACAGGCTGCCAAGCTCCTCTGCTCTGGCAACTGTGATTTGTTTCTTACTGTTCCAACACAAATGTGACACAACATACCCTTTCTGTAGAACTACAGGAAAATAACATGATTCATACTGAGCAGTGCCTGGTTTCCTGTGAAAGCAGCAGAGATTTCTGTTCTTGCAGGGAGCATACATTTGTTGTATACAAAATCGTCTGAGAACCAGATGAAGCATTTGAAAAAATAGCCAGCTGTTCATTACGACTTCTTATCTGGACATTGCTCCTCACATAGCTGAGCTGCTGGAACAGATCTGATGGGTGTTACCTACATATAGTGCAAGCTTCAGCAGTGCTTTCAGCTAAGAAAGACTAATTTCTCCAGGAGCAGATTAGGGGTGCTCATAGAGCCCATCAGTGTTCAGCTTCTAGAACTGTGGATTACATCAGGGTGATCGCCAAGCAAACAACTTTCCGTTGAAGCTTAAAGCATGGGTGTTGAGACCATTTTTTGCATCCTTTGTTGTGAATGGGGAAATCTAGTTTAAAGGCTGTTTTGTTCTGGTTCTTCTGTTGTTGAGAACAGCCAGAGATTTCATTAACAAATACAAAGCTGAGGGTGCAGAGAACAACTGAGATTTCTGCATAAGCTTTTGCTTCTGCCCACTCCTTCTTCTATTCTACACCCAGGTTTCACATTTCCATGCTCTGAGAAACAGCATAGTAGGATCACTGTAGCCTGGCCGGGCACAGATCTGCATCTTCTTTCATGTCTAACAAGGCTTCTCGTGCCACAGGAACAGTCAGAATGTGTTTGTGTGTGTGCGTGTGAGCATGTTTCCCTTTTCTCCAATTCCTGATGGCTAGCAAGGGTGAAGCCTGCGCTGCAGCTTTCCTTCCAGCAGGAGGCAGAATCTCTCTTTCTTTTATATCTGGCTTTTTATTTTCGTATTTGTAAGAATTCAGATGGTGTTTAATTGAAATTGTCCCATTCATTTGAAAGTTATTTCAAGAGAGGATGGCCAGTCATGCAGAAGTACACATGGGGCTTACTCATTGCATGCACATACATACACACCCCACTCCCCAAATGGAAATGAGGCTATAAATAATTTTTGTTTTATCTTTAAACTGTGTTTGTAGCTATCACAACAATTCCAAGAGAAAAAACCAAACACAAGCATATGGGCAAAGATACGCCTGTTTTTCTTTACTGATCCCACATTAAGTGGCAAAATGAGAAATTAGCGCTAATATAAAAAATGAATACCCATTTAACATTTTTTGTTATTGTTGTTCTGCTCATCTGGCATAAATTTAAAAACAATAATAAATCTTTTGGGGGCTGTGATTGTTTTAACCTGCCAGTAACCCCCTTGAGTTCATCAGATCAAAAGACAGCGAAAGCCTGTTTGTTGTCCAGCAGGCACCTACACATGTTGTAAGCCAAGTTCCATCTGGTCACAACACCGTGGATCATCTGGGTAACAGCCAGGCTTCATTTGCTTCATGTCCTGGACAGCATGGAGGCAGCCGAATAGGAACATTTAAATGACTGACCAACCGCAACTGAGTCTGCCCCTGAGGATTCGCCTAATAATGGCTCCTCGCTATGGAGCAGTAGTGGCTCTGTGAGTTGTTTTCTCTTTTAAATGACTCAAGGTGGGCTCCATGGAATGATTTAGCCTTTTTATTAGGTGCCAACAATTTACTGGAGACGCATTCTGGCTCTTACCTTGGGAAATCTAGAGGCGGATGTTGCCTGCGCCTGAAATTCTTCCTGAAACATGTTCATAAGAAAAAAGCCCTGAAAGAACCCGGATTGCGTAGCACGGCTGTTGTTGTGGGCCTGACAGGGTGCTTGTACAGGATGTGTTTCACACCAGTTCAGAAGGCATGCAGAGTGCTACCATATCAGAATTTTCCAGGTACCTGAAATTTTTCACACCTGTTTCACACAAGGGCAAAAGACAGAGAAACCAGATGCACCACTTAGTTTTGCTTAACCCATGGCCTGAGCATCTCAGAGTGACTTTTGGCAGGCAGCAGATGGGCAGGGACCCCCAGGGAAGCACTGCCTATGCCTCCAGCGGTTCCCCACCTCCGTAGGCTCTGCAGGAGCTCCTCACTGCTGGCAGCTCCAGAGGGATGTCCCACTCCTAGATGTGTGCTCCCCCTTACTGGAACAGGTTGCCCAGGGAAGCTGCGGCTGCCCCTTCCCTGGAAGTGTTGAAGGCCAGGTTGGATGAGGCTTGGAGCAGCCAAAAGAGTGGCTGGAACTAGATAATCTTTAAGGTCCCTTCCAACCCAAACCATTCTGTGACCTACAGGCTGGGCTATAAAAGGGTGGCAGGCAGCTGCCTAACACAAACTCATGCAGTTTCTATAACAAATGTTGACAGAGTCAGTGCTTGCTCTGTGAGTAATGCCCTTCTGCTGGGGCTGGGAGGATATGCAAATCCCATCATGCTTCATGAACTTCCTGCTGCATAAGCACTTCCTGTCTATAAATACTTTTTTGGCAGTGCCCAAAGAAAACATTTTAAGCACAGCAGATCTTTTGAAGCTCTGTAGGTGGCTCATTGCTTACTTATGATAACAAACTTATTCAATGATGTATAGTGAGAAGTGCCTGAATTTACCTGGTGGCTGTGAGGGCTATTCCTTTCTGCTGTAAATTGTAGACATTTTCCATGAAGATGTCATTCATGTAAGATCCTGGAGTAAAAATTATCCAGGGATGGTGCATGGGCTGTTCCTTTCAGAAAACCTCAGGGGGGAAAAAGTATCTAGATGATACAGGGGAAAAATCCTTACACAATTTGCAGTTCATTGCTGAGACTATCTGAAGTATTTGAGGGATTTGACTCATCCCGTAGCTGGGCATACCTGTGTCTGCCTCCTCCCATGGCCAGTCCCGGTGTGAACAGCAGACCACCACCCAGCAGCAGTGAAAGGTTTGCTTGCGAGTTCAGGAAACTACATTTCAAAGCTTTCCTGTCTGTATCTGTGTATATCTGTCTATGTAATCTGTACCTAATGAAGCTGACACAGGCATGCACGTCAAAATCCTTCTTCAGGTAAGTAAGGTCAACAAAGCCGGTGTCATTACCGAATACAGTTGTGCCCGAGCCTAAGGAGGCAGGAAACGGTGAAGTTTCGCTCCTTCTAACCAAACTTAACCCGCAGTAGTCCTTTCTCGGGCACGGCAATAGCTCTACAAATCCGCTTGGAGTCACTGTAACACAGCGGCGGGGCCGCGGGCAGGCGCTCGTCCCCTTCCCCCCATCCCCGGGCTTCATCCCCTGCATCAGACAAGGGAGATTTCGTGAGCAATGGGACTGACAGTCCCGGGCTGTCTTGTTCGAGTTGCTAATCAGTAACTGACCCTTCTTTTCACATTTACATTGGGTGATGTGCTTAAATATGGCCATGAAAGCGGAAATCAACACAGTGTGTTTTGCCAGGTATTTGAGGAATATATTTATGCTTTGCAAAGTGGTAAAAGCAAAGTGCTAATTTGTTAGAAACCCAAGAAGATTATTTCATACCTGCCTGTGGCCTTGGGTACATGCTCATGCCCAATCCCATTGAAGGGATGGGATTGCTCATACACTCCCGGGTATCTGTAGAGCTGTGCTTCCACAGGGGTGGAAGCTTTGCAAGGAAAGGAAGCTCTGTTGGGGAAAAAAGCAGCTCAGTGTCAGATAAAGATTGCAAAAAATAGGCAGAGATGGACAACTACTGAGAAGGGTATTAACCTCAGGTTGTGAGCTAAAAACAGTGAATGGTAGATTTTATGTGAAGAATTTTATTTTTAAACTCCCATAATTTTTTTTTTTTTTTTTTCATTTTCCACTGCTGTCATACAGAATATTTCATAGATGCTGCACTGGTTAAGACAGATTAAAACACAAAGCATTTTATACACCAGCCTCAACTGATCAAAGTATTTTTAGCTTGATATTTGACAGGAGGACATGCCACATAACAAGCCAATATTAAAATAAGTACTTCACAATGGTGTAATTGGTAGAGAGGTAAAAAAGCAATCTAGCTGTATGCCACAGTATTGAAAGTCTATAAAATTATTACCTCACAGTTTCAGTGACTAATAATGACTTGAATGGGCACAAATGCATTTCAGTTTTATAAACAAATTTTGTGTGTATTCAGAGATGGGATGGTTCTCCCTGGGTGGAAACAGCATAGTTGTGCCTGTCATGAAATATTCTGCTATCCTCTGTCCCTTCTCCACATTGCCATTTACAACCCAGATATTTAGACCATGCCGAAGTACTGAACGAGATGTTTACCGTACCACTGCTGCCCTAGTCACTGTGTCTCTCTCTCTCTTGAGCATTCTTATTTCAAGGGTGATGTATTTGCTTCTGAATGATATCCTTAGCCACCAGACAGATGTGTACTGAGTTTTTTTAGCAAAGGATAGAACCAGAATACAGAACTGGTGTTGAGCAGGCTGTGGTCACAGGCTGCAATTCTCTGGGCATTTCCAGAGAAGCTGTGGCGATTGGTAGTTAATAGCATCTGTCGGAAGGGAGAATGTGGTGTAAAATGCTGACTAGGAAGGAAGCTACTGCCAGTAGCTTATTAATGGCAAAGGATATTTTGAAACTAACTTAAAAAATGCGCATCAGCCTTTGTCATTCTGAGTAGACAATATACTGTATTTCTGAGTGAGACTGATAAAGTATATATACTGACAAGTATAAAATAATAATTAAATTCATTTAAGTCACAAAAAACCAAAATACTTTTTAACAATAATCATCACATAATTATATCCTCACATAAATTTACTTTTCAGATGAATGTTATTTTATGTTTAGGAGTGATTAATTTATTTGAAATTGTTTTCAACACTGAAGTTTTAATGATTGTCATAACACTGATCGTGTCAGCAAAATATGCTAAAAGAAACCAGAGGATTCTATCTTGAATATTTCTATAAATGTGCTTACTTACCACAGAATAGGACACTGGTATTTTGCAGTGCTCCAAGCGTTAATCAGCCTGTGGTGCTGTGCAGACAGACATCAAAATGGAGTCTTCCACAGCTTCTGGAGGAATTCGAAAACCTTTCTCATGCATCTATTCACAAAAAATGCTGTGTTTTGCTTCTGCCTGGGCAGGTTCTCAAACCAGCTCCTGTAGACCTGAGCCTCAAGAATGTAAATGGCAATATTTAATTATATCTCCTTTTCCTTCAGCTCATTACTTGATCTGAATTATGCTTTCCATTTAAAGCCTAATTTGTCTCTGCTGAATGGCATAATTTCCACTGTTTGTATAATTAAAAATGAACAAATGCACACTTAGTTTCCACTGTGGCAAATGATATATTTCATTTGGTTTATTTACCTTCATTCTGTCTGCACAATCCAGCCCCAATTTACATGCTATCTATTTCTATAGCAAACCCCCTTCTGTTACACTACAATATGTGGAGATGTTACACAGTATTTGTGACTTGCTTTAGACTTTTGCAGATTTCATAAAAAGCCTGAATGCAGAGCAGTTGAGGAATCTGAAATATTCCCAAGAAATAAAGGTCCAAGCAAATGTGGACATTTTCAATTTGAGCATTTTTAAAGTGAAGATAAACTCTTCAATAAGCTTCCATAAATGCACAGTCGCTTTTCTTAGAAGTGCTGTTGCAGAAACTACATGAACTATAATTTAGGATTGTTTATACTATAAATGTGGTCATTTGGCTCTTCTTAGCAAGTGGTGACAGCTTAAAATTATCCAAATGAACTGTATTACAGCATTTTTCAAGGTAATTGTTGCAGTAATTTTTCTATTTGCTAGATACAAAGTGCTTGATGTTCAATAAAACAAAACTTTAAGGAATTAATGAATTGGTGAGTACTGTAAATACATAAAGACTTCTCTTTAGCATCATCAGAAGCACTCTCTGACCTGGAAGGTGAAGAGTTAGGACAGAACTTTTACCATATGCTGCCGATACCTATTGTGCCATGAGGAGTTTCAGTGCAAAGCCTGGAGTCTAAGAGCTGGCACTGAAGCAGCTCCAAATCCCAGGTAATTGTATTTAGCTCATGTTTCTGTGGTACTTCCTGTGTTAAACCACTGACATTAATTTGAGCTGAAAATTGCTACTAGATTTTAGCAGACATTTGAGATGTTAACAATTTAATAAAGGCAACCAACTCCTTGTGTTACACCCCCTAACAGAAACTTCCAGGAGCTTTTAAAGCTTAATCTGTAATTCCTGGCCCAGACATTCCCCAGGGCAATCAGGCTGATCCCTCCTCTTTGTGAGAAGAAGAGCACCTCAGGTGACCCCTCCCTGGAAGCAAAAGGAGGATTCGTTAATAAAGAATTGGAAAGTGTCCCAAAAGGGTTCAGGACACTGATGCGGCTTTTCATAGATATATGAGAATGGAGAAGACTGAAATCCAGCCCAGGAAGCCCCAGGAAAGGGCAGGTCTATGAGTACTTGTGGAGATGTGCCAGCTGCTCCAGGCTGGTCCTCCCTGCCTGCTTTTGGTCCGCTTGGCATTGCACAGGAAGAGGAGACCTGACCCTGGAGAAGACAGGGACTGGTGGCCATTCAGTGTGGTCCCTTGACAGGGACCCCCCAGCCCAAAGCACCTCTTGGTGGAGCAAGCGTGTCTCAATTTCGGCAGAGCATAAATGTGTTCTGAGTAAGCCAGAACTGTCATAGCATTGCTAGGATATCTGCTCTGGCTATTGCTGCGTGGTGAACAACAAATGAGGCAGGAATTACACTGCTCTCGTCAATGCTGGTTTGTAAAATGTTGCGGATAGGCATGTGAAATTTCATGGTGCTTCTCCATGTTCAGCCTCTGAGGAGAGACAGACTGCTCTTTAGAACGGTGGAATGAAAGCTGTCTGAGCCCATCAAGGCACAGGGCAAATCCCCATTTTGCTAGGAAATGTGTCCTTGTGCTTTAGCTCCTCAGCGTTGTTACTAATGTACTTGTGTTGAACCAACAGTCCAGTTTTATACCATCTAGCAGCTGGGCTGCATTTTGGCTAAAGCACTTCAAAAAGCAGATTGTCTTGCCAAAAAAAGACAGAGACCTCTTCCTGAGACTTTGTAAAGTAAAGACTCAGTTTAAGGGTCTAATCCTGCATCCAAAGGAGACAGGGACAAAAATCCCATTCACGCCAATAGGACTGGATTAAGCTCTAAGTGTAAAATTGGTCTCTCAACCAAGGACCTGTGATGCAGGTGTGATGCTGTGAAGACAGCAGCCCTGGCCACGGTGGGAATAGTCACACTTCAGACAAGCAACATCAGGGAGATTTTCCCAGAAGATGTATTTTGCTTTGATTGCCTTAACTTTAAAAATATTTCCTCACATATTTGGCTGCTTTTGTGGGAAAACATGGGGAAAAAAAAAAAGAGAGAAAAAAGAGAAAATTGAAAATTGCCTCTAACTGACATGTTGAAATTTTTAACTGGTAGAAGAGTACTTACAGTTTTCAGATGAAAAATAACCTGCTGGATGTTGGGGGGTTTTTTTAGTGTCTGATTTACTTGCTTTCCAGGTTTTTAAAATTATAATGATAACGACCTTGATAATCTTATCTCAAAAAGATGATTCCTGCAGAGATTTTCACTTTAACAAACCCAGCAAAATTAGTTTTCTATTCATCTATCTTAAGTAATTGAAGCAACAATATAGATTGTTCATCTTTGGTAGTGTCCTGGGTTCAGCAGTAGCAGTCATTTTTCTCCTTCTTAGTAGCTGGTGCAGTGCTGTGGTTTTGACTTTCA
>WYDI02000330.1:0-18255 GCA_009867235.2 Psittacus erithacus
CTCCCTGGCAGAGCATGAGGCTCAGAATGTTCTTGCTCAGTCTAAACATTCTAAGCAGTAGCTACAAACATTGGTGTCATCACCGCTGTTCCCAGACCAAAAAAATCAAAAACACAGCACTGCACCGCACCAGCTACTAAGAAGGAGAAAAATTACTGCTACTGCTGAACCCAGGACAATGCTTTTAGATTGCAGGATTATAGTACTAGCACTAAGCATAAATTAAGCTCAAATATCCTTTCCCTTGCTCCTGGATACAACATCAGCAATGATTAGAAAAGAAACAGCTTTCTTGAAAGTAAGAATCAGTAAAAAAAAAAGCAGTTTAAAATACTAAACTAAATCCAGTATGCTCATTTATATACATGTTTTTCCTGTAGCTTTTCTTGAAGCCTTGCTTCTTCTAGCTTTGAAAGGTCTCAGATCCTCACAGAACTGCCAACTCTCCTCTCCATGGGAGTTCTCTAATAATTGACCTTTTTCTTTCTTCTGAGAATATAGAAATATACATATGTACTCATGCCCATCAGAGTTCTCTTATAATTGACCTCTCTCTTTCTTCTAAGAATATGGGAATATATATATGTACACATGTACGTATGTATATATTTCTAGGTGCCAACTATCCTTAGGAGTGAGCTCAGCATAGACACTAAGAGTGACTACAATTTTGTAGAAGTCACATTCTGGGTCTATGCCTCAGTAAGTTCACTTGTCAGGACACTCAGAACCTAGAAATGGTGCCCTTGGCAAGAGGAGCAGGACGAACCGTCAGGTATGAAAACTTCAGAAGATATTGACCTGCAGCGGCAGCTGGATAAGGAGCTTGCTGTTCCTAAAGTACAACTACAAAGCACTTTTTCCCAAGGGATTTAAAACAAGTGCTCATAACGAGGAGAAAAAAAAAAAAAAAGAGGAAAGGAGAGTGACTTGTGCTTTTGGCACCTGTTTGCTTCCTGTGGTCTCCAAATGGAACCCTGTATTGTTTTTGCTAATCCATCTCTGAGCTGACAGAGGTGCAAGCTGTAAGCCACAGCCTGCCTGCTGTGCTAGAGAATGGCAGAGCTCAATAAAAGCAATTATTTCAAAGCCTATATCTTCTCATCTATTATTAAACCTGTGAAAAGAGTTTTAATTTCCTGTGCAATTATATGGTGCAATGTCATATGGGGGGGTGGGGAAGGAGAGCAGGCTTGTTTTTGATCAAAAACCTGGTTTTCATATTTTGTGGTTTGGATAGCTATGTACCTTGGGACCTAACTTGAAGCTCATATACTTCTGTTCAGTCAGAATTTGAGCAAGTCCCTTAGCTATTTAATTATTCCATTTTTTCCTCATAAATATAAAAATAAATAAAAATAACACCTTACAGTCTGGAATACCACAAGCAAATGTTGCCTTTTTATCCATGTGTAGATATCTTGCTAATGTGTAGTAGGAAGAGATGATTAATGCATTTTGCAATGAATTCATACAATTACTTTGACTAATGCTTCCATGTCATGTGTGACACAAATCAGATTCCCTATTACTTTTATTTGCTTTCTACTTAGCAGCAATTATTAAACAATCCATAACAATGACCACGTTCCTTTAAAAATATTGTATAATTTATATTCTTACTGGGAATAATCTCACAACAAATGGATCTTTGGAAAAGGAAAAACAAACTAAAAAGACTCCCTGTCTAAACAGTGGCAGGGCTTCTTTGCGTGGTGACAGAAGCAGAAAGCCCCAGTGGAGCTAGAGTCTCATCTGCAAGACTGGAAAAGCAGCAGCTTCTGACATTTAGACCTCTTGTAACTACTGTGTTGTATCATTATGGAATCAAAATTACATTATTCTGCTCTCCTGTTTCAGAAAACATCTGGAATAAACATTTAAGAGAAAAAGAGGATTTTTGCATCTTTATGTGCCTCAGCATTCAGCATCCAAAAGTACTATCACTTTGATTACATAACTATTGAAAAAATATTTATAGGATTTCAGAAGGGGATTATGATACAAGGAAATGAAACTGCTACATACAAGACAAGAGTGAGAAATGATTAGCTGTCTCAGATCAGGGGAGGTATAGCTTCAGGTCAAGTATAGGAAGAAGAAGCTGACATTGTGACTGTATCTGCTAGAAGGTGAATCAATGCCAACCATTTATGAAACCTTTAAGGAAATCAAGGAGATGTAGCATTAGAAAGGGCTTACTAGAACTATACAAAAGAACCCAAGGGCATACATGCTATTTACATGCAAGGACATAACATAAACACAGGTATATATATATACTTCCATATATGTGCATACATATATCTATGTATTTATCTGTGGGAAAGAGAGGTGAAGAGAAAAGAGATCTGGAAATCTCTCTCGCTTCTTAAATTTAATGCGAGAGAGAAATAGAGATTGATTTCCAAATGCATTTTCTAAAGCAGGACTCATTCTGTAGAAAATTTGACATTCTGTGTAGCAAAACTGAATGCGCAAAATAGCAAACTGCCAAACTGGTTCGTGTGAACCAAAATATATGTCCACAGAAAACATCACTGCATTGTATGAATGGTAACAAGGACAGCATTTCCACAGAGACCACCACCATTTCCTCCTAGTCTGGGAAGAGACTTTCAGACAGTAACAGAGAGAACACCAAAAGAAGAAAGAATAAAATTAACTATATTTTTTATAAACAATTTGTCTAATACTTTAAAATAGAGTAAATTGGAAGATATCAGTATTCATAAAGTAAGAGTTTTCCTAAGTTATCAGGTGTATGAGTAATTTAATGTATTATTCATCACCTTTTACTAGAGGAAAAACATCCAGCACATTATACAGTCAAACTTCGCTCTTACAAACGCATGTGCAGTCTGTACTCTCTCTGAAGTTCACCTATATTATGCATCACCATCTCGATAGCTATCAGAGTTTCTCCATGACGGTGAAATTTACTTAAATATTCTGTCTCAAATTTGCTGGTACATTTCTGCTGTGTTCCACTGTTACAGGCAGTTAACTTGTCTTGGCCTTTTTGGAACTGCAGTTTATCTTGGAAGTTGCATAAAACTGTTCACATACACACACACCAAGTACAAGCACAGAAGAAGGAATAGGACCTAATGCTTTTCTTTCCAGGTTTCCTATACCAGAAGGAAGAAAAACCAGGAACTAAACTGATTTAATCTACTAAGGCAACATGATTCTTACTGACACAGTCTGTTGTCAGGCAGGGCTCTACACAAGGTATAGAAAGCAGCACAATACTAGATGACATTGTGCAAAAGTCAAAATGAGTAAGAAACAAAAAGAGAAAGGACTTCAAATAATATAAATGTGCTACTTTTTGTGCTGTAGTATTCTGCGAGCTTGTCACCATGCTATGATTTACACTTCACCAACTCAGTTCTGAGAAGCTGTTTAGCATTCTTATTCATTAAACTAATATTACAGAGGATAGTTAAGCTTCTGATGTTTGCTGCTTTGGCTATATTCTTTTCTGCAGTGCTCATGACAAACAGGATGTTATTCAGTTACGAATTACTGTATTGATTAAATTAAATAGCGCATGAATTTCATGTAAAATACACATGATTTATTCTCGCTGTCATAAATTATTCCTTATTCTGCTGAAAGGAGCTATTTAAAATTAGTAGGAACTCTACTTAATCACAAGGCTTTTTCTGAAAAATCACTATTAGCAGCTGCTAGGAAATCTCACTCTCCCCAAAACAAACACTTAACAAATTATTATGGTGAAGGTCTCCATTTATCAGAAAAAACCCTACATTTTTATACTTCCTTCCTTTAAAGAAAACCAACAGTACCATGTGGCAACATTAAGGGTGCAAGGAGTCACTTCGTTTTTATTTTAACTGACGTATTGCTTTAAAGTTCAGTGGTGTACTCTGCAAACTAGGATCACACAGTACTAACTCATAGCACAATTAGTTGATAGTACAGGACATGAAAGATAACAGTACTCTTGCCCTTCTCAGTCACTCAAAAGCCGGCTACAAGGATGACTTACTGAAATCCTAATGATCTGATTACTGATTACTGATGATTTGATTACTGCACACAAATACTGTCTCATTTGCACTCGTATAATCTTCCATTCTGTTTCATCACCCAGATTGCTTCTTGCATTGGCTACATGTGGAAAGCTAATTCTGATGTCAATGGGGGCTGTACTACTGAGAAAACATTAAAAGAAATCTCATATTCTTGCCTCTCTTACCAGTTAGTGGAGCCATCTGTATTGCAAACCTTCCAGATCTCACTGTGACTTGCTAGCAGATATGTCTGCTGGGAAACACTATAAATTTTCAAGCATTTAAGTCTTTGAGAATAAAAGTTTTATTTTCAGAAATGATTTAAGCTTTTAGACCAACATTGTAAATGTATCTCTAGCGCCTAAAGGTAGGAATAACATTAGGTATATTTAAATGTTTAAATAAATTTACAAATCTGGCCCAAAGGAATTCAAATTTCATTATATTAAGCTGATCATTTTGGTCCATTGCTCGAAGACAGAAGTATAAATCGCAAAAGAAGAAAAACCTACTGATACACAGCAAGGACTGAAACTGAACTGACTACTTATTGGAAATGACCTCTTTGATTGTCTACAAATAAAGAAAACAGGTTTCAAAACCTGTTATAAACTTTTTATCTAATAAATCTAGCCTGATAAGCAAGTTAATCAGAGACATATTGTAGATGTTTCCATTATATTGTTCCTGTTATGTTCACATCTGTTAGAATTCAGAGAATATTTTCATAAATGCAGAAATATTTTCTATCAAGATATATATGCATATATTAAATATATATATATAAAATATATATATAAGCTGCATTAGTAGGACACGGGAAACATATTTATCTCATCAAGAAGTCTCAATGTGCCTTGAACCAGGGTGTGGATTTAACTCACCATAGAAGCTGATAAATCATAAACTTCAAATAAATCTGATTCCTCAAACATCAAATTATTCAGGAATTTTATTTGATCTTTTTGAAGTCATCACATATTGGTAATTTATTCAAATGCTACAAATAGTACTTGATGTTGACTGATGTTTCCTTGCTACTGTGTCAAACCAGATGTCTGTACACCACTACTCCTCCAGCTGGCTGATGCTAGCCTCAGCCTATTTTGTAAAAGGCATAAAATAAATGTATTTGGTTATTTGGCTTCATGAGTGTGCTTGTCATCAGAAGCAGTAGACTTCCTGACTCCTGAAAATCAGTTTGAAAGACATGACATGAAATGTCATGAAGAAAAGCACGCTGTAACACTGCCTATGTAATGACTGAGGGTCAGTGCATGATGATGGGTTTGTCTTGAATTTGTTGTACAGAATTAAAGGCAACCACCTCTACTATGAAAATATGCATTGAAATAAGAAAATGACTTGCACATCCCTACTCACTGCAGATTTCAAGAACTGGAGTACTAAATTGCTCATTTTTAGCAATCAAAATTGCCATAGAAGTTAGTTACCAGGCAATCTGCCCCACAGGAAAAGGAGCTTGGGAAATAAGAAAATTTCTGGGTTTTTAAAACTATTTTTACTTTCTTCTAGAATAACTCGGGCAATTCCTTCTGTGATGGTCATGGATGAAAGAACAGACCTGATAGCAGATGGTCCATGTTTCTCCATGTGAACCTGGAAAATCTATCCTTTATCTGAATAAAAAATGATAGCTATGACAAGACAAAAACTATTTGTGATCCCGTGGGGTAACAGCAAACCACTAAAACCGAAAAGCTTTTAACAAGTAAGCAAATACTAGCAGATAACTGGCAACAAACAATCATTAATAGATAACAGCTTGTTTTGTACTCAGAGAAAGGAGTTTTAAGTGATGATAAACTTTTCTTTCTACAGAATGCATCAGTTAAACAATTAAATCCTTTTAAGCCAGTAAGTCCTGAAAACTTGCACCTGAGAGTTCTTGAAGAACCACATTCAACCACTAATGTTTTATTCCATTAAGTCTTGTAATGCTGAGGAAGAATTAGGCAACTGATAGAAAACTAATGTGTTGATAATGTGCACATAAAAAGATAAACAGGATGAGGTATGTAATTACAGGGTTATTAGTCTGAAAAAAAAAAAAAAATCATGCTACAAAACCCAAATAATAAAGAATTAAAGAATTAAAAGTGGGAATATAATTAATCACATCTGTCTATGTGAGCAGATTTAAATAAATACTGCCAAACAATGTTTTCTACATACGAACAGGAGCAATGTTAATACAGACAGTCAAGTTTATGTGACAGTGTGTACACAAACTTTTGATGGAGTTTCTAGAAAGACACAAAGTCAACATAGCATCTAATATTTGCATTAAGACCTGACTGCCTGGCTTTCCATGTATGATGACTTGTTGCTAAGTAGGAGTGTTTTTAGCACGGAAAGAGATTCCTGCTCCCCGCTACCAGAATTTTAGCACTGAAGTAAAAGCATCCACAAAATCACATCAGGGAAATTATATGTGAAGGGAATAATAAATAACTATGACTGACAGAAAGAAATGCAATAGCTTAGTAAAGCAGAAATGTGCAAATATTTACCTAATGAGTGTTCTAATGAAAGTGAATAAGTCAGACTTGTGAACCAAGGCCAATAGCTCTGTTGGATATCCAAGTAGAAGAGACGGAAGTTGAAGCAGAAAAATGAAAGCACCTCTGATGACGTTAAAGCCCTTCCAGAAATCAGTGTCCAGTTCTAACACCTCTGACTATGAAGGATGCTGTTAAGCCAGAGCTGGCTCAGAAGAAAGCCACAGATGGTTACAGGACTGGAAAACATTCTTAACATAGGAGACAGACAAGGATCAATATATTTGGATAATCAAATAGGAGCATCTTGGCTGCATCTCTGAGTGCCTTTGTGGGAATATTATGCTAAATAAATTCTACAGAAAAAAAAAAAGTTAAAAATACCCCCAACAATAGCAACAAATACTTCTGAATTCAGCAAAAGTACTAGAAAAACAATCAAAAGCCTTACACTCTGAAGGCATGCATATACTTCTGTAGCATAAATCATAATTAAAAATGCCTTTAAATTAAACACGCCTTTAAATTAAACACAGACATTTGAACTTTTTAGTATAAATATGAAACTAGAATTAACAGGTTGGAAAAGTAAACAAATTTCTGTTAAAGCAAATATAAATAAAATGCAACTGTTAATCTCCTTCTAAAATGTTGTTTATTTGAAACCCTAAAGGCTCACCTTCAGTTAACACTAATTGCTGTAATGACCATAGTGACTGAGTTTCTTTAGGACAAACCCTATAAAGCATAAACTGTTTTTCTTTATTTGACGTATTTTCTTCCAGTTTGTTGCTACTAGATGACAGATCACCCTTATTAAAATACAAAGCAGCAGAATTTTTAACGTATAGGAAAGAAAATAAATGTATAAAGGTAACATCCTAACATCAAGCAGCATAACAAGGAGTTAATATTCAGGGCAGTATTATATCATTCAGGAACCACATTATATGGCAATACATACATGTATTTTTCTTATGCTTTAACTTACTAAGTGACCAAGAATAAGACTAGTACTTACACTTCTGTAATCAGTTTGAAATGTTTACAAATGTTTAGTATTGCTACATTTTATTTCTCAGTAAACAGACACAGAGTTAAGGCTAAAGGCCAATACAGTATTTGGTACGTGGACAATGCTGAGTACCAGAAAATGTATCAAGACATCTAAATTTAGAGCTATTTGTTTTAGAGAAACAGATACAGAGATATCTCTATTTGCTTTAGAGACCCAACATTTCAATGAAGAATGTAACAACTACATGCTGTGGATCTGGGAAATTTGTCTTGTATTTCAAGACAGAGCTGGATTTAGATCTTCCATTTTTTGACAAAAAAGTAAGGTCTTTGCCAGTTCTGGTCCAGTATTTCCTTTCAATCATTTTGTAGCTCCTCAAGCACACTGATGAAATAACTAATTCAATACAGACCCAACTTTACAGCTATTGTCTGTAATTGTGTGACTTTCTCACATAATTATACAACTATGCATACTTATTCAGGCAATATTTGTTCACTTTTAATAAGGTTTATCCAAGCCTTCATGTCAAAGCTGTTGAAAGCTCAGCTTCTCAGCCCCACTACTTTAGGAGTAAGGGCAGTTTTCTCCCTTTTGTTTACTAAAGCTAGAAGGGTAACACTCTAGCATTTACCCTCATAGCCCGAGATGAATTTTGAGGGCTTGCTCTCAACACATATAGGAATTCTGTGTGGCATCTGTTTACTCCACAGAAAGAATCAAGCGACTAAACAAAAAGTCAGAACTAGATGTACTGGCATCTCAGGGATCTAAAGTCAAGTTAACATGCATTAAGTATTACTGTTATAAAATAGCTGAGTACATATTTTGGTGGGCATGATGACAACATCTTGATTTTTTTTTCCAACTCAACTTTTAAATAAAACTGTTCAGCAGTTTTTCTAAGTGGATAAATCTGAAAATGCACAATGGCAGCAAGGAGCTGACTGATAGGAAAATATATTTTAACTAAGTTTTCCTAATTAATATTGGCATTCTGAAATTACCATTACAGTATTCTGCCATTCCAATTTACTATGAGTTTACAGTCTCCTAGGTTGGATTTCTGTACTGTTGCTTCTGAAAATTCTGCTGCCTTTTATTAAAAAGGACAGTAGCAACAGCTGGCTCACTATTATCAATTTTAATTAAAGCCTTCATTTTGTGACACATCACAAATTTTTTCTATGCGAAAAGGCAAAATTAGGGAAGAAAAAATTGTGGGTTTATATCACTGCGTAAAAATACATGCTATTGGCTTTTTCTCTCTATAGGTGTCATTATTTTCAGGTGTTAGCTGACAGAATCTAGTTGACTTTCTTATTTTATTCCAGTTTTCACAGCTCATTGCACCTGGCTGCCACAAGATGTACAAGACAGATAAAAATTAAAGGTGGAACTTTACACAGAAACATTATTTTACTGTTATAAATAACTGATTTCTCTCATCTCTTATATATCTGTGTGGATTCCGTATGAATTAGATCAATACCAAGGGCACATAAATCTTGTGCCATGCAGCAGGCATTGCATTGCTGTCAGATGTGACCATTATAACACCTGTCTGTATGTCTCTTCTGAATACTAGCTTGAGGGCTGAGTAAGTAACTCACTGGGTTTTTGATAAGCAAACAAAAAAGGTGTAGCTTAGTATTACATGTTCGATAACCTGTCCAATGGCTTTATCTACGCTTTAGAATTATGAACTGTCCAGGGTCATCACCAAGTACCTGAAACCCACTGGTCATTGAGAAGCTAGTGTCTTGCAGTATCTTTCAGAGCAGATTCTCCAACCCTGATGTTTGGGTTGCAAATGGAAGGACAGGTAATCATAGAACAATTTAGGTTGAAGAAGGCCTTTCATCAGCTTTGCTGCCTTTCTATGGACACACTGCAGCACCTCAATGTCTCTCTTGTACTGAGGGGCCCAAAACTGAACAGAGTATTCAAGGTGCAGCCTCACCAGTGCTGAGTCCAGCTGGACGATCACTGACCTGATTCTGCTGGCCACGCTGTTTCTGATACAACCCAGGATGCTGTTGGCCTCTTGGCCGCACAGGCACACAACCAGCTCATATTCAGCCAGCCAGTAACCAACACTCCCAGGTTCTTTTCCACCAGTTAGCCTTCCAGCCACTGTTCCCCAAGCCTGTAGCACGGGGTTCTTGTGGCCCAAGTGCATGACCACTACCTTGATATGCAGATAGACTCCACAACTACTTAAAGTTGTAAAGTAGGTATGCTTTTATTCAGTGCTGGGCGCATGGGGGATCATTCCTCCAAAGGCATGCTCACCTCAGCGTGGTCTGCCTCCATCTTTTACACATATGCATTAGGTTACGCAATATGCCTATACATTTTCATGCTTTATCCCTGCCTCATATTACAATGAGCTGAAAGGTCCTTTGCGCTTGCGCAGTGCCTCCTGGTGGTCGTGGGCAGGGGTCTCGAGATGACTTAAATGGGTCTTCTTCTTTCTGAACTTTCCACCTTTTAATTGTTATGCATGTTCCCTGGCTGTTTGACCATCATCCAAACTGCAGAGCTGATTCCTGCTGATTTAGGGGTCCAGGGGGTAGGAGAAGTGACAGCTTCTTCCCTTTATCAGTAGCCTTGATCATTCCACCCTGTCCTGATACGTAGGATAAGTATTGAGCAAGCATTGTGCATCATTGTGAGTAAGCAATACACAGCCTAATCCTAATCCCCTTTGCATCATCACTGTGATTGTTGAGCAAGCGTCTTAACCCTAACTCCTTTTGTTAACCCCTCGCATCAACCTGATTCAATCCTTCATATTTTTTTTAATATTATTTTCATACAAATCATGCACACATGAGAATATATTTTAGAGGCATCTATGATCTCTCTAATAAGATTTTCTAGGCTAATGCAGGAGCAAAATGCCATTTTTTTGTGGATAAAACAATGAACCATACCTGGTATATAATCTTCAGCCCATGCGTATTTGCTCTTCTGCTCAATACTTTCATGTAGACATCTGTAGATAAGCAACAGGTAAATCTACCTTTGAAACAAAGATGAAGGATTCCAGAATATGCAGTCTGAATTGTTTTACCCAGTGAATAAAACACTAAATTCTTGTTGAATGTGAATGCAGTGCAGACAGTTGTTTTCTTCCCACTGTGTGGCCTTTTGTCTTTAAAGCTAAATTACAATTCCAAAAATCATTCAGATATACTTACTTTTTCCAAGACTAAAAATTGACTGGGCTTGAAATGCCTGCTCAGGCAGCAGTCCATTGGAAAAAAGCTACAACACAGCAGTAAAACTGAAATATCCAAGTAAAGTTTAGCAGAGCAAATCACAGGAACAATCAGGCAGCAAACTGAGGGTTCATTTCAGAAAACAAAATTGGAAATAAAATTCAAAAAAAGCAAGCTTGAAATGTATGGCAATATATCACAAACTTAGATATGTCACCTTAAATCCTTCAGCTGCTGAAGTCTGAGCATGAAGGAGGGTGATGAACAAAACTCTGAAAGCTCTTGTAAGTTATGAAATCTCATTCTCCGTCTAAACTAGTTTATTGCTAATTCCTAAGACTTTAGCTATGAAGAGACACTCCATCTTCCTAGCTACAGTTTAACAACTACTGGAGCAATGCATGAGCTAAGATCAAGGTCCAGGTTCTCTCACTAATTTCACATACATTGTATAAATATTTCTCATAATTTTTAAAAGAAAAAATGAAAGATCTGTTTGAAAACCATTTCTTATGGATCTGAGACATAAATCTTATAGATTAGTTGTTAGTGTGAGGAAATTAAACTAAGGGTGAAATTCATGTTGTAGTATTCCTTGCTGAGAGTGTAATTACTTCAGTCTCTGACGTGGCTGCTTACTTTCGTATAACTTGAGAGTTGCAATATGTTACAAATCAGCATTTGCTCTGATTAAGCTGGACAAAATTAAGCACTGGGTTAAAAATTCAACAAGGAACTGAACTGTTATTAGAGGTACATGTGTACTCACCAGCTGTCCTTTCTTTTTGTCTCTTGCACAGGGGGGAACTAGCTACTGTTTTACTGATGTGCAGTCTGTATACAAAGGAGCACAGAGCCTGGAGGGGGGGTGGTGGCAAAACCAGTGGTGTTGGGACAGGTGAAAAAAAGAAAAGAAAGAAAAAGGCATTATACAGGAAGGCAGGGTCAGAAGCTAGAAAAAAAAGAAAGAGCAGTTAGCAGGGAGAACTGGAGCAGAGACATTTGAGCAGCAAGGATTAGTCTCACAGAAAGAAGAAAAAAGAATTATGAGAAGTATTTGAATGAGAAAAGACAACACTATGAACCATTGACAATAACTTTTCGTCAAAGCTTAGTCAAAAACTTAAAGAATGGGTAATACTTGTATATGACATTTGATAAAGGGTACCCTGACTAGTTATAGGTTGGGAAGAGGTGAAGTGAAGAGGGTGTTTCAAGAAACCAGGCTCCTAGAGGACAGAGACTCTGATATTTTTATATAGGTGAAGAAAAACATCCCTGACACCATTTCTCATACTACTTCAATTTTAAAGGCTACTGTAGCTAATCTTATTTGAAATATACACAAATTTGATGTCAAATCTTCAAGGTCATTACTTCTCTTAAGAATGCAACCACAGCATGATTTATAGTGGGCATTATTCCTGCGGCTAAGTTTGGGCGCAAATCTCAGGAAAAATAGAACACAAAGTTATTGTTTTCTTTATAAATTATTAGTAAGTGAAGGGAATTCCATCTGGTTAAATATTTAAATAGCCTTCAGATATTCTCCTTTCAATGATTTCCTCTTTGTTTTACTCCTCAGTCTTGCTTACCTGACTATTATTGTATGAAATAAAGAAGCACATGACAAATAATTATGAATCAGAGGGTTTATTGGAAAAAAGTTTAAACCTGAAGTAGATCTAGGAAGTCAAGGTTACTTTGCATTTTTCAAAACTATTACACATATATATTTTTTTTGATACTTCCTTCTCTGTAAAAATGTCTTCCTAGGTGAATATGCTTTTCCTTTTAGTATTTTTCTGTTATTATATCATTCTTCATTTTTGTTTCTCCCCACTCAAATTTTTTTAAAGATTTTTGGTAGTTTTCAAGTAGATCATCTTGGCAGACCATTTTTCCATTGGGATCAAATCAGTATTTGCCAACATTTTCTTTCTAATTTCTTCAGGAAATTGCCATCTTGCACTGCTGCAAAGAACTTCTTACTCTTAATTATGTTATGTATATAGTATTAATCAAGACAGGTTGGCAGACATACGTATACATATATGTGGAACTGGAAGAGCTTGTCATCTCAAGAAGCTTGTAAGAAAAGACAGCATCTATCAAAAGCTGCCTTCTTTGATGAATCAATAGACTAAGAAATATGGTCGTTGTGTCATTTTTATACAAAAGGCACCAAACTAAACACATACATTTGACCTATTAACAAAAACAACAACAAAAATGCTCATTAGCAATAAACTTTGTGATTCTTTCTTCATTGAGTAAGCAATGGGCTATTTTTGTCATTTTGGAAATGACATTGAAATGGAAGCCTGTCATTCTGCCACTGGATTTTTCTGCTTTGATTAGAAAACAGCAGCTCATTAGCTCCTTTTCCTGTATATGTCCCCATCATCACTCTGAAGAATGACAGCACTTGAAATAGAACAATTTTTTTTTTTTTTTTTTTAACTCAAGTGCATTTTGCCTTTGGACTTTACACAAAATTAATTATAATTTTCCCTTCTAATCTCTAGTACATCATTAGGATTCTGAGTCTGGGAGTCTGTTTTCTCTAACAAATGGCTAAATGCCAAACGCTAGTGACATTTTAAAATGGAACCAAATAAATGCAGTAAAACACATTCTTCTTTCCTGGCATTTCCCCTCCATTTCTTCCTTGTTTTAAGAATATCCTCTAGAATGACTTTGCTTCCATTATCTTTTTCTCTGACTAAGAAAGAAGCAAGTATTTTAATAAAAGCATGACTTTCATGAGGGGGCACATGGGAAAACCCAACAGTATACACACACAGAAATACTCGCCCAAATGTTTTGGACTGACAACGATCACTTAAGTTTCCCATCCTCAGTCTACCTTAACTTGTACATCTATTTTTTCACCTTTCACAAGCAATCTGACAGAAATGACCTCAGAAACATTCCCTCAGGGTAGCTGGATATCACAGAAAGTGGCAGAAAAGTGTGACAAATTTGAGGGCTCCTTGCAGGGCTCTGCTTGTAGATTTTACTAAATCACTCCTTTACTAAGACAGTGACCACTTCAACACTTCTCTGTGAAAAGTTGCTGCACTATAGCATGCAGTGGTGAACCCTGAATTAGTCTTTATTCTTTTTGCTCCCTCCTCTTTATTGCTGAGGACTTAAGCAAAGAGGAAAATAGGTATTGTTTAGAAAGGAATCTAGCTCATGGGCCACAGTCTTGTCACTCTCCCTCACTGTGTGGAGACTTAATGGTAAAGCTGAACATGATGGAAGGCTCTAGCACTTTACAGCACATTTTTTCTTTCACTAAGGAGCATACTGATACTTTTTTTTTTTGCAGTTGCAGCAAATTAAAAGGAATGTAGCAACTCCACAGCTTTCAAAAAAGTTCCCCTGTAAGTGGTAACATAGTGGCACATGACACACAAGAATAGAGACCTAAAAGCTGACACAGGTAATAAATTTGGATAAACATCTAATACTTACTGATTAGACAAAACGATTGTGTGTGACACTCAAAAACCAATAGTGTTTAGAAGGACCCAAGGAGTCTTTTAAGCAAATAATTACTTATAAAAGGAATCAGGTACTTTTTCATCACCATGTTCCCCCCAAAAGAACACAAAATCTGGCCAGATATTGATTCATTGTCAACACCAAGGGATAAAGTCTTGAATAGTCTTAAAGAATTTCCGTGCAGCATTTGCTTTCCCTTTGTATTTAATGTCCCTTAAACCAGACCCTTAAACCAAAGCACAATTCAAATAAACTGGAGGAATAAGAAAAGGTTAAGTGGACCCTGCTAGTAAGCCCTAGTTTTCCTTGGTTCTTTTTTCTGTGTTTTCAATAACCATGAGTTTAGCTATTTTATCCAAGAAATCAAAATTGATATATTCAGAGGGAAATATCAGGGATAAGGAAGGGAAAGGGAGGGAAATGGAGGGGGGATGGAAGGAGGGAGGAAGAAAAGAGGAAGGAAGGAAGGAAGGAAGGAAGGAAGGAAGGAAGGAAGGAAGGAAGGAAGGAAGGAAGGAAGGAAGGAAGGAAGGAGAGAAGGAAAAATAAACAAGGTCTGTCAAAGCCATATAAATAGCAACTTACCAATGACAATTAAAAGCTAATCATTCCTGATGACAGTACTTTTTCTTCTCAAGGGTATAAAGATGACTTTATTTTATGCATGTATGTAAACATGAGTTCAAATATAACTTCATATATTCTGTAGGAATGGAGAAGGCATAGATTGTTCAGAGCACAGATGAGTAATGTGAACTGAGGAGAAAAATAATGCAGACAGGATAAAGAAGTGTAAATTAAACAAAAAGTAATCCAAGTACCACCTTAAATTACACATGGTGAAACCAGATTCAAAGTATATGAATATAATAAGCCCAGGAAAAATACATCATCATACTTACATACATATATTCTCCCTTCTAGTTTTGAAAAGTGAAAGCATATCCAGTGTGCATAAATACTCAGCACACCAAGCATACTCATTTTTCCCCTCAGAGATTTCCACTTGCTGTGTTAACTGTAAAGAAGGCTGTTTATCAGAGTTATTGTAGTGCGCTAGAAAGCTGTTCTGAACCAGTCTCCTCTTCAAGCACATTGATGAATGCTCTCATTAACCTTAGTCTCAACAAGGTTAATTTAAATGATACCCAACAGCACTAAGATCTGCCTTATTAAAAGTACAGTGACATACTAAAATATTGTTGCATTCATCAAAAAATAAAGTTTGTTTTTGTTTGTCTCTCTTAACTAGCAGAAATTAATTTATATTAATACTGTTTCAATGCCCAGATAATTGCATTAAAACTGCTAGGTACAACTTGCCTTTCAATGTTATCTTTTTTGCTGTATTGTCTTTAACATATGGGAATTCCTGGTTGCTCTATTGCTCCTGACCACTGTCAGGCATATAATATACCACTTAATTTTAAACAGTGTGATTGAAATAAAGTATCTTAAGAGATACAAAGATCAGAAAGAAAATAAAATGCAATATTTAATTATCATTAGCTACTTTGGACTACAGCCTAATCAAATCCCACTCCAGGTTTTAGGACTACATTCAATGGTTAATAAAATACATACCAATGTTTCTATTGCCTTTAATTAGACATGATCAGGAACTTGAAGGGCAGTTTTAGATTAGATTAGTACATTCCACGAAAATTTTGTAAAATATTAAGTCAGCCCACTGTGGCTTTAGTTTGCATGCTTTTAAAGAAACATCTTCAACCACAATAAGATGTATGAGTGGATTAATCCAATTTCCTTTTTTTTAACTCTTCATGGATATATCAATAAAGTTCTTCACATACAAAATGCTTACGAGTACATTCCTAAATCTGAAGGAACAATCAGTTCAGTTACTTATGTCCTGATTCAATTATAATGATTATCACTTTCCAAATCATGAATTACCCTAGCTTTCCTTTCCAGAGGTTCTGTCAAGGGCCATGTTAAGACTCACACTTCAAAAGGAAATTCCAAATATTAAGAGCTCTGCTAAGTGATATTTGTTACTCCTATCCCTGCATATCACCAGTAGCTATGATAAACTCTTACATCAACTAGAAACAAGTATGTACAACACTGAGATGTTGCTGTTTTACAACAGCTGTCTTCAAGATACTCTAATCTGGACAGCCATTTAGAAATCAGTCAGGTGGCTGGTACAGGCTTTTCAGAAACTTCTATGTGTTATTCTCCAGTGACAAGAACACATAAATTATATTTAAATCACTGATATAGAAGACATTTAGTAAACATTACAACAAACTGCTAGAATCCAGATGCATACATAGGTCTAAGTGACCTATGTGTTTCAGGTCCAAAAGTTAAAGTTCTTAAAATTTTTAGAGATCAAAAAATGTAGATGAAAAATTGAATCATAGCCTTTAATTCTCTCCAGTTTTTACCAGCAAACTGTGGCATACTTACAAGAATTGCCTCAGTTTCAGGCATTTATCTTGTAAACCGAAATCTCCCAGGAAGCACAAAGGGATTGCTCTCCCACATACAATGCTTCAGGCTCACAAGCCAGCAGGAATTCTCAGGTGGTCATTTCCCCATCCCATTTCTATAGCTGCAGCAATAGAAACTCACTGAACAGCCCTTTGTTCTGACAGTCTTATTATGAATCTGAGGAAGGATTAAATTCAACTCCAGGTTCATACAATAAGAGAGCAAAACATGGAACATACATATCTCATCCCTCTTTAGATTACAGACTCAGCAGTCAGCTGCTTGCATGTGCAGCTTTTGCTTTACCTATTAAACTGTTTTTATCTGAACCCGCAAATTTTCTCACTTTTACTCTTCTCATTCCCTCTACCAACCCATGGGAATGAGGGTTGAAAAAGTGGATATGTGGGTCTCAGTTGCTGACTGGAGTTAAGCCATAATAGTTGACATTCTTTCTGATGATTTTCTGATCCTCTTTTAGGACCTGATGCTTTCTGGCCTTAAATCTATTCACAGGTGCAGGCACAAGCTATTAGTATGGAAGTCTGTTAAGTATTTCTCTCAGTGTACTAAGAAGTATGCTTTCCTACAGTTCTTATAAATATTTATAAAGATACCAGAGAGATTCTAAGTCCTTCCCTTAAAGAATTAGACCACTGCAAGTAAAACTGGGTACTTGCATAACTTACATTTATAGCTCACATTTCACAATCATGACAAATGAATCTATCCGAAGGAAACGGTGATTATTTGCAGTGTTCTAGACTCAGTTTTCCCTATCATCACTTTATGTGATAAACATTTGCAACTCTCCATTTGCATTCTCAATATATTTATAATTTGGTTTAGTTGAAGCACCACATCTATGACGAATACATCTTCCCACCAAGTAGAAGTCTTCAGCAGGAGAATGGAACCAGCCAAGCCACAGGTTGGGCAGAGAAGAGATTCAGAGCAGCCCTGACCTGGGGGTGTTGGTCGATTAGAATGGATTAGCTTTCAGGGTTTTCAATGAAACAACATGGAGCAGGTAGACCCAATCAATCAGTTGTTTAATCAGCTGGAGAAGTAGTGATGAATACCAGGGATTCCGTCACTGACATCATTATTAGAATTATCTCGCAACCGTGTGTAGTACAGTGACTGGGAAGGCACTGCCAAAGGGATAGTCTCCTTGCAGTGACAAGCTGCAGCGTCTGTCACTTTGTCTTCCTTCCTCTGCCTCCCTGGCATGGCTCAGATGTCTGGGGCTGCAGCACACGAGTTCCTGGGCAGGTAGAAAAAAAGAAGATGAGTGACTCCTTGTCCTGGGTTCAGCAGTAGCAGTCATTTTTCACTTTCTTAGTAGCTGGTGCAGTGCTGTGTTTCTGACTTTCAGCATGGGAACAGTGCTGATAACACCGATGTTTTTAGTTGCTGCTCAGTAATGTTTAATCTGACCAAGGACTTTCTGAGTCTCATGCTCTGCCAGG